>CM029655.1:11294921-11486432 GCA_017311315.1 Dendrocalamus latiflorus | reverse complement strand
AACTTGGTTTTGTTCCTTCCCGAGTTGACATGTCCCTATTCATTTATAATCATGGTAGTGTGGTCAGTGGTCACATACATTCTGGTTTATGTTGATGACATTATGGTCACTAGTTTATCTCATCAGGTTATTCACACCTTGATTCAGAAATTGTAGTCAGAGTTTACTCCCAAGGATCTTGGTGATCTTTATTACTTCTTGGACATTCAAGTATATTGATCAGGGGAGGATCTCATCCTTACTCATACCAAATATTCCATCGACCTTCTACAATGGGCCGGTATGACAGTATACAAGCCAGTAACTTCTCCAATGTTGACAATTGAAAAATTGTCAAAATTTGATGGAAGAGAATTATCAGCTACAGGTGCAACACGATACAAGAGTATAGTAGGTGCTTTACAATATCTAACACTAACATGACCAGATATATCATATGTGGTCAACAAGGTGTATCAATTCCTACATATGCCAACGAACATCATTGGACAACAGTGAAAATAATTTTATGGTATGTACGACACACAGTGAGTGTCGGATTCCGTATTCACATGTTTGCTTCTGGTTTGGTTAGTGCATTATCTGATGCAGATTAGGCTGGATCAGCAGATGACAGAAGGTCAAGCAGTGATTTTATGGTTTTCTCTGGTTCCAATCTCATATCATGGAATTCAAGAAAGCAAACCATAGTGGTGAAATCCAGTACCAAGGCAGAGTACAAGGCTCTTGCAAATGCCACAGCAGAAATCATCTGAATGCAATTATTATTGTGAGAACTTAGAATTTATCAATCACAAGAGCCTATCCTATAGTGTGATGATCTTAAAGCCATATATCTTTATGCTAATTCTGTGTTTCATGCCAGGACTAAATATATTGAGGCGGATTTTCATTTTATTTGAAAACAAGTGGCAAAAAAGGCGTTGAAGATTCGATTCATATCAACATGAGATCAATTGGACGATGGTCTCACCAAACCAATTAGAATACAACAAATGAAGATATATGACACAATCGCACTCTCACTGGTTGTGATTGAAGGGGAATGCCGAATGTTAAATAAATTAGGATAGTTGTGTTTTCATTCTTGTTTAGTATTCCTGTGTTCCAATTCATGTTTAATATTCCCATTAGAGCTAATATTTTCACTAGAGATAGCGTTTAGTATTCATACGTGAAAGTGTTTCCACTCATGTACTTATATAAATAGATGATCAATAAAAAGTAAATGTGTGTCGGTTGCAAACTTAACCCAGATTCCATCGTACATATATTGATATTACGAGAGGGTTTGTGCTGCTATCTTTAGCTATGGGTATCCATAAGATAGACAAATTGCTTATTATTTAGCTTAAAAATATCTCATTATATTTAGAAATATATGTAATTTATCTGCAAAATTGCAAAAGTACCTATTTCGTACAGAGGTCCATAGTCTAAACCGGCTTCGACTACAATTGTCAAAAGTTCAGACTTAATTGATTTTTCGAGTGTGAGACCGGTGTGAGAAAGAGATCAACCTAATTAACCTGCACGATCTATCTGTTGATTCTAGACAAACTATTAGGGCATCTCCAATGGTTCTAGCTAGCAACTAACTAGAAGACTTCCACATCATTTATATAGTACACACTAAAAACTAGCATTCTAAAGAACTATCTATAAGGATAGCTATTTGATGCTTACATGCACACACAGAAAAGGACTATCATTTATAGAGACTGCCTCGTTTTGCGTTATAGACTAGTGTTTAAAAGCAAGTACAATAATGGTCTTATAGCCAAGCTAGTCAGCATTTTTGCTGATGTGGAGGAGAGAAGAGAGGAGAGCTTGGCTCTCATGCAAGTAACAAGCTGGGCACGAGAGCCTATGCAGTGGTGGGCCAAGATAATAAATGTATGTGAGAAGGAATAGGAAAGAGGATGTGAGACATGGTACCACATAATAATAAAAAACCTTTTGTAGACAAATAGAAGACAAATTATTGTATAACTTGGCTCTTATAACTTGACTTATAGCCAAACACTTGGCTCTATTATTGGACTTGCTCTAAGAGCAAGGCTAATAATACAACCTTTAGCTGGCTGTATGGACACTTACAGCCCACTTATCAGCCCATTCATATAGCCAGCTGAAGGCTGTATGACCCACCTCTTTCTCTCACAAAGTTTCTTGGTTCTTGTGTTTCAGCTGGCTGTAAACTTACATCCCACCTCTCTTCTCTCTCCTCCTCTCTCGCCTCCACCTTAGCATACAACTTACTAACAGTCTCTTATTATACTTGCTCTAAGGAAGAGCTGGCTAGGTTTTTTTTGCATACTCTCTTTCCTCCACATAGGATATATGCTGATATGTACATACATATAGCTAGCTGACTCAGACCATTGGAGATACCCTTAGGGCATGTCCAATGGTGATTTATGAGCTAGCTCTAAACATATTATTTCATATTTTAATAGAAGAGAGAGAAAAGCTAGCTCTTGATCAAGAGTTAGTCTCATACACACATTCCAAGATTATATGAGGATGTCATGTGGGACTATTCATGTTATGAACTATGTGCTAAAAGTTAATATCATTGGAGAAGTTAGCTTAGAGTTAGTAACTAGCCCATACCATTATACATGCCCTTAGGATGCGACTGTACTCCTGTAGTCCTATAATTTAACCTATGTCTGGTAACTTCAACAAATAAACAGTATTTTGAAGCGCTTTCGGTTGGATCGCACAGCACTCGTAGGTCGTAGCCCATAAGCTTAACCGGCAGTCCGTCGCCACCACTCTTCTTCCACACTGCTCCGCTCCACGCCCCGCCTTGCCTCGTAATGGATCCCGCGCCGGCGACCCCTCGCTGGAACCTGGAGCGCCCGTACCTCACCGGCCGCTTCCACCAGGTACGATCTTTCTCCTCCCCCTACCGCCTTACCTGGCCGCATTGCCGCCCCTCGCCTCACCTCCCTGGCACTCTGGCAGGAGGCCAAGGCGGCTGCGGCGGCGCAGGCGCCCGGATCCAAGCCTTCCACCCTAGACTTCTTCAGGTACGGCTGGTGGCTAAGTTTGCGTGATTTGGATGCTTGCCTCGTTTTTTTGTTGCCCCGCGGGTGGTTTCTGATGCCTGGAGTTGGTTTGAATCTGCAGCCGCGGCGCTGGCGGCGGCGCCGGGAGTGTCATCGGATCGTACGCCGTTTCTGTGCAGGTAATCGTAATTGGGGTTTCGAGGTTGTTCAACCGGCGGGATTTAGTTTGAATTGACTTGTTTTTTTTATGAACTGGGACTAGGGTTTAGGTTCCGGTTTTGGGCTTTGGATTCGAGTTAAGTGGTTTGGGTAATTAGGAAGGATTTTATGTGTTTGTTACTTTCTACTATTGTAAATAGTTGTCGATCGTAGTTTGAATTTGTAGCTGCGGTGCTGGGAATGCTCCTGGAGTTGAGCAAATTATGTGTCTCTTTTGATACCTTTTGGTTTTAGAGATTGCCTACTTCCTGCAGTTGAGCAAATTATGTGTCTCTTTTGATAGCGTAATGATGCTTAGTTAGGCGTTAGTTTTGATGGCTCGTGTTTTCAGTGAGAGTGGGATCAGAAATCGTATGAGGTAGTTTATGTTGCAAATAGTTGAATGTGGATGTGAGTTTGCATGTGGAGCCCAAGGGTTGATTGGTGGTGCTTCGCAGAATAGTGCGCTAAATATGTTGTACTCGTCGCGAGCATGCCAGCGTTTTTGCTGTTGCTAAAAATAGCTTGGACCTTTCACAAGGTGTGCACCCATCCTTGCACGCGGGGGGGGGGGGGGGGGGGGGCGGCGGGGGATTTCTTTTTTCATACTTGTTTTTCGGCACAGATGTGTCTGTGTATCGTTGTAATCTAACTTCCTCCCAATCTTAATGGATGCGGCCACTTAAAAAAATGAAGCTTTCACAAAACGACTGTAAATTGTAAGAAGTTTATTTTATGTAGCTGCTCTAATTGAAATGCAGGAGCTTTTGGTTATTGATGATTTGCTATCGGCTCTGGTGGGTATTGAGGGACGATACATTTCGATTAAGAGAGTACGTGGAAAGGAGGGCTATGTAATCTTCCAGATTGATTCTTCAATGGACCTTGCACTCCAGGTAAGCCCTGACAGTGTGCGCATTCAACTGGACCATTAAAAGAATTGATGTGCTTGGCACTTAACTGATCATGCTCTTGCAGGAATTGACCCGCCGAATTTTCCCTCTATGTGAGGATTTTGTGTTGGTTAGCCAGTTTGTGGAGTCCAGGTCACATTTCAAGAATGGTTTGGTCAACCATGCTCTAGCTGCAGCGCTAAGGGCATTCCTCCTGGTACGATCCCTTTCTTGAGATTTTTTTTTTGACTTTGCCATGTGTACAAGCTTTCTTCTGTTTGAATAGGTGGCCAATAGAATATAGTAGTGACTGTATTATGTGTTCAAGTGCTCAATTGTCGTATTCTGACATGGAAAACATTTGCATGAATTGTACTTATATTGGTATTGATATAATCCCATCAATTAACATTGACCTTATCACTTTGTTCTCGAGAAAGGTCTGTGCCACTAGTGGTGCTTATATGTGAATTTGACACAAAAGTCATGAAGTTTTTTTAATTATCAGGATTATCAGGCGATGGTTGCTCAACTGGAGCACCAATTCCGTCTTGGAAGGCTCTCTGTTCAAGGATTATGGTTTTTTTGTCAGGTGAGTTTTTTTATCCACATTTATGATTCACTCCAAGTTGATTACTGTTTTAAGCACTGAAAGTCCTGTGTGCTCTTTGTTAGAGGATGATGAGTTCATTAAATGCACTGGCTGTTGTAGTCGAGAAGGCTATCTCCAATAATACCAGTGGTTCTGCGACACTTAATCTACTTCAAAGCCAGGTACTTTGCAGAAAGAGGTTATGCCCACCTGAAATACACGCTTTTCCTTCTGCCTCTCTCTCCCTCCCTCTCTCGGGTGGGATGAGTATTTTGTGTATGATCAGGTTATCACCTATCACTATGGTTCTCTGAGTCCAATAACTAATTATCCAGTATCAATACAAGGGTCTAGTGAATATGAACCTTGTTTTGTTGGCCCTGTAAATCTAAGCCAAATGGACCTGTTCAGCTCCTCTTATTGGTAGAACAATTTTATTTTATAGAACTGATCTCTTAATGATCAGGTTTTCCATAGCTTGTCCATTTTGGTTCACGTAATTAGCTATTTCAAACATGTAATGCAATTATCATATCTTTTGACTTAGGCAAAGGCGATGGCTGGCGATAGTGCTGTTCGGTCCTTACTGGAGAAGATGACCGAATGTGCAAGTGCAGCATACCTCAGGATGTTAGAAAGGTTCATGATTGTTCATAACTTCTTTTCTGGTTCATGTTTAGGAAATGGGCACATAGTGAAGTGCTTGTTATTTACCGGCTCTTAACATTTGAGTTGAATTCAATCCACATTTTGTAATTGCTAGTTTGTCTTATTTAGCGTCTTAATGTTGAGACTTGTTTAAGAAAAAAATAGTTAGCTTGCTTGCTGTGCTTCTGTAATTTCAGCTTCTAATTATCTTCATTTTTAGGTGGGTGTATGAGGGTGTTATAGATGACCCTTATGGTGAATTCTTCATTGCTGAAAACAAATCTCTGCAGAAGGTACCTATTGACTTAAAAAATTTTGGGCCAGATGTCTAATATTCTATGTATTTTCATTAAGCTTAAAATGCTGTGCATCTTTTCTTCTTAAGTTAACCAGATGCTTGCTTTCTTTCGCCTTTTTTTATTTTGGTAGGAAAGCCTCACTCAGGATTATGATGCCAAATATTGGCAGCAAAGGTACAGCCTAAAAGATGGCATACCTAGCTTCCTTACTAATGTCGCTGCCACAATTCTGACGACAGGAAAGTATCTTAATGTTATGAGAGAATGTGGGCACAATGTTCAGGTATGCATGATTATTTTCAGAGGTTCAATCATTAAATGTTATGTTATATATATGTGTGACAAGAATGTGCTTGCCTTGAACATTTTATTTAGGTTTCCTTGTCAGAAAATTCTAAGCTGATGAGCTTTGGTTCAAACCACCAATATCTTGAATGCATCAAATCTGCTTATGATTTTGCAAGCGGTGAGCTCTTGGCTCTGATGAAAGATAAGGTAATCTTTGTTCATAGTAAACTTACTATCACATTTCGTGATCTTCTAAGCTCAGTTGCTAATTTCATTTTATTTATTGTGTAGTACGATCTCATTGGGAAACTGCGATCCCTGAAGCGCTATCTACTGCTTGACCAAGTATGCAGAAAAGCATGGAGAACATTTACTCTTTAAAAATTTGTGTTATTGCTCCATATCAATACTTACAGCTGTATCTATGCTTGCTTGCTTGGGTTTTATGCTTTTGCATATATGTATAGCAAGTCAATTAAAATAAAGAAATCACATTCTCTATGCATTCTGCTGTCTGAATGCGTTAACAGTGAGAATGAATGCCGCTTGATTATAAACATCCGTATTTATTTTCCTTGCACTAGTTCTCTAATTTGTTCTCTAGTTTTGCAGGGTGACTTTTTGGTTCATTTTATGGATATTGCTCGGGAGGAGCTTACAAAGAAACCAGAAGAAATATCTGTTGAAAAGCTTCAGGTCTCCTCTTGTGCAATGTTGTCTGTTTGTTTCTTGATACGGAGAAAATTGTTTTTTTGGCAGCTCTGTCATGATAAGCTGACTCTTTTTGGTTTTGTTATTCTATTTTGTTTGTTGTACATGGCAGTCTCTTGTTGACATTGCTTTGCGAAGTACAGCAGCTGCTTCAGATCCGAGTCATGAAGAGTTGACTTGTTGCGTGGTAAATATATTATTGATGTCTTGTCAAACTGTACTGCATTTGTTGATTATCATATTTCTTTACACCTATTGTTAAACAGGAAAGAAGTTCCCTCCTTAAGAAACTGACCACCCTGAAAGACTTGGATTGTGCTTACCCTTCAGACAAGCTTGCTGCAGCTGATGTTGATCAGCCCATGCCATTAAGTATCACTGGCTTGGAAACCATCTGCCTTGGCTACAAGGTTTTATTTGTAGTTTGTTTTAAAAATTTCTCATTGTGTTTATCTTGTGATAGTGGAATGATATATACCTGATCTATATTGCAGGTTCAATGGCCACTATCTCTTGTAATTTCAAGGAAGGCTTTAACAAAATACCAATTGATCTTTCGGCTGTTGTTCCACTGCAAGCATGTTAGTCGCCAACTATGTACAGCGTGGCAAATTCAACAAGTATGAAAGGACCTTTTTTATCCTATTAAATCAGTTTATTTTTTTACTCACATTGACTGATGTAGAACTCTCAAACAGGGGTTCCGTTCTTTCAAGATTCTAGGAACACCAATTCTACGGTCATCAATTCTTTGTCGTAGCATGCTCAAGTTTGTAAATAGCTTTCTACATTATCTAACTTTTGAGGTAAACCATCCATACCACCATACTAACTGTTATGTAATGTGGGAATACACTAAATTATTCTTTTGTGCCTCAGGTTCTTGAACCAAACTGGCATTTGATGTATGATCGCCTTCAAACTGCAAGGAGCATAGATGAGGTTTTAACCAAGTTCTTATGTTGAAGTTAATTGCGCTGCTAAGAGCACAGAGTACATTACCGTTGTTGTTAATGATGCTTGCAGGTCATCCAAATCCATGATTTCTTCCTCCAGAAGTGTCTAAAAGAATGCTTGCTATTGTTGCCTGAGCTCCTTGTGGTCTGTCTTCTTGCTCTTTTCTTAAAACTAAAATAAAATATACGTAAAAAGGCTGCTGTACTTCCATTTTGTTGAGTTCCATACATTTAAAAAACTAAACCAGTGCGTCAGTAACTTTTAACTCTTTTTCTTCCTTTTAAATTGCACTCTTTTACTTTATAGTTTTTGGATTGTCCCCTTTCTCTCTGCCAGGATATATAACTTTTAACTTACTGCGTGCTTTATCTCTTGTTGGAATAAGCTGTATATCAGTAGCAAGGATACTCCTGTACTGTGTAAAGCAGTTATATTAAAAAGAAATGCCTCAGGGTTTTCAATCAAGTTTGAACTCCAAATTAGTCAACTATTGAACTGGTGGAGTGAAACCTTGTGTGACAAACAATAGTTGGGAGAGTATTATCCATTGAATCTCAACGGTCATATTTGTTTTCATGGTCTGGTACATTTGAAAACTGAAAACCAAGAATTGACTAAGGAAATAGGCAGGTCTTAGTTGATGAGCTCACGTAGTATTGACTAAGTTAGGAACTAGGCAGGTCTTAGTTGATGAGCTCATGTAGTATTGACTAAGTTAGGAACTAGGCAGGTTTTAATTGATGAGCTGATCTAGCCTCTCTTTACTGGTAGAGAATGAAGGCTCTCTGTGTATCCTAGCTTGAGTATTGTTAAGTTTCTCCGTGTGACTAGTGGATTTTATCCCCTTCTTAGCCCTCTATTTGAAACAAGACATTCCAAAATTCAAGCTTTAACTCATGTAACATTAAAAATTGTAGAAGAATGAATGCTTATTATCCATTTATTTGTCATGTGCAGAAAGTTGAGAGGCTGAAAGCTCTATGTCTCCAATATGCCACTTCCATCCAGCTCTTGATACCATCCATCGATGTTGCTAATCCTGAGAATACATCAAAATCTGGAATGTCAAGGTCAAGAATAAAGAGATCACAAAACAGAGAACAGCAACTGAAACTAGCATCAGAGAATGTTGTAATGTCAGAGTCAATCCTGTATGTATCTCATATTTCAATCAATTTGCAAAGTGTTAAGATCAGTGTATCAGTTCAGTATCATATAATGCCATCTCGGTCTGTTTGCTGCAGGAAATTCGAAGCAGAATTCAATTCAGAGCTTCAAAGTCTTGTTCCTACACTGAGTAACAGTTCACAGGCAGAACCATACCTGACCCATCTTGCGCAGTGCATTCTTGGTGTAGGAATTGATCAATGAGTTATTTCATGTGTAGCATGTTCAATGGACTTCAGATAGTTGCAAAGTTTGCATGTGTGTGTGTAATTCAGCAGTGTGGCATTGCTCGTCCCCGTCAAGGCTGTAGGCTGATGATGTATGTTCTTGTGATTGAATCGAATTTTTGTATATTATGGTTCCACGAGGTGGATGCCTTGGTGGTGTGGGCCCGTGTGCCTGTTTGATTATTTTGATATGTTTACCAGTTATGATTCAGCATTCTCATGCTGTGTATCTTGTTACTCAAGTCATCAATGTAGCCTGTAACTTCATGAGAGCCTAAGACGTAAATCAGTGCGCAAGCTTCAACCGAGATTGGACCAAACCGAACTGGCCATTAACACCGTGATACTTGGGGGAAGGATTTCTTGCGTAGCCAAGCACCAAACTGGGGATTTACACTTATTAACATCAAATCATCGTGCCCAGAACGTCGAAGAGGGGCAGGACACCGTGAGAACTTATCAGAGGCACACGTTCTCTGTGCTTCCCAAAGAGCACCTATTAAAAATCACCGTGCATGCATGCACGATCAATTGCCAATGAGCTATTTGACCGCTACGTGGCGTCGCGAGGAGTCGTCCTGCGCAGTTTAGGCCCTGTTTGTTTTCACTTAAGATTATTATAATCTAACTTATAATCATAAGTTGAAACAAACAGCCTAGATTATAAGACAACTTATTATAATCTAATAGCCCAGATTATTGTAATCTAATAAGCTTAAAAAAGGAGCTTATTTCAGCTTATAGATCTACCTTTTATCTTAAGGACCATAAAACTTTAGGAATATTACCCACCTTTGTCATTCATCCATCCCTCAACTCCCTTGCCTCTCTCTCAAGGACATTGTAATCTTTAAACATTCGAATACAACAATCCATAACTCTGATAATCCAGGCTGCCAAACACTTACAACTTATTTTCCACCAGCTTATTATAATCTAGCTTATACAATCCCCCACCTATAAGCTAGATTATAATAATCTTAAGTGGAAACAAACAGGGACTTAGTCACGTCGTACCCTTCCTCCTTAGCCTTCTCCACCAGCCGGCTGTACACCGCTTCGTCCATGCGCGTCTTCCTGCACAGAATCTGCAAGATGAATGACATTCTTAGATCATTAACTCAACACCATCGCCAATTCACCATGTATGCTAGTCAAGTTGCTCACCCAGAGATACTTCTCCGTGGCTCCCCGACGTACTGGTAGTCGCCGTCTGATGAATAAGTCCCTGTACTGTGGTCTTTGTGGGGCTGTGGTAGTTTTTGTTTTTTGACTGCTTTAGGACAGCATCTGCTTTTGCTTTAGGACAGCATCTGCTTTTAGGACAGCATCTGCTTTTGCTTTAGGACAGCATCTGCTTTTAGGACAGCATCTGCTTTTAGGACAGCATCTGCTTTTGCTTTAGGACAGCATATTGACCGCTTTAGGACAGCATCTAGGATAGCATCTTAGCATATGCTTGACTGGTTCTCAGCCTATAAATATGTATCTCCAACCCCTCAGGTTGGCATGGCATTGTGTGAGCAATAAACAAGAAAACTTGCCCCATCTCCTAGTGTCATCCTCTCCATGAGAGTAAGGATCTTGCTATCACCAAGAGCAAGAGTCCAGCGACTAACAAGTGGTATCAGAGCCTTAGTATCCTGTAGCCTGAGCATCTCCTGCTCATCTCCTTCTCCGGCCTCGCAGCAGCCCCGGCCGGTAGCAGCAGCAGCTCCGGCTGTCCCTGCTCACTCCTCTCCGGAGACGGACGGCAGCTCGTCAGAAGCAGCCCTCTCTCCACGCAACAGCCCCCCAGTAGCGCGCCATGTCCGCAGGGCAGTCTCAGCGCTCGGTCGCCTCGAGCATGCGGCGTCAGCAGACGGCCGAGCTCGTCGCGGCAGAGCAGCGCGAGCGAGCGGCGGCAGAGATCGCTGCGGCGGCGGAAAGGGCGTCAAGGCTGGCAGCGGCGGAGCTGGCAGCAGCCAGGGCGGAGGTGGAAGCAGCAGCGGCGGCAGATGCAGCGCGTGCGGCAGCAGCAGAGGTCAAGGCTCTGCGCGGCAGCAACAGCAGCTCCGGCTCTGTTGATGGCGGCGCCGACGCGGACCCTCAGCTGCTGGAGAGGGAGGCAGCGCAAGGGCGAGCGGCGCAATGGGTAGCCGCGCACGCCCACGAGCGCGGCGGCAGCCCAGACAGGCGCGGACGCGCCGGCGGCGCTCCTGGAGGAGGCACGCACGGCGGCGGCGTACGGGTCGACGGAGAGCGCGGCCCTCACAGGCAACGTGGCTCTCTCTCCCCGGTACGGTACCGTGGTCACCACGAGTACCAGGCTGTCGTCAGGGACGTCGGCCCCGGCGGCGGGTGGCCTACCCTCACCAAGACCAACTACGTCGAGTGGGCTGCGGTGATGAGGGTGAAGCTCCAGGTGCGGCATATGTGGGATGCAGTCCGGTACGGCGACGTCGACTACGACCAGGATCGACGGGCGCTGGATGCTCTCATCGCCGCAGTCCCGCCCGAGATGCAGTTCTCGCTTACCAACAAGCGGACTGCCAAAGAGGCTTGGGACGCCATCGCTGCAGCACGCATCGGCAGCGACCGCGCCCGCAAGTCTACATTGCAGGCACTACGCACGGAGTGGGAGCACCTGGCCTTCAAGCCAGGTGAGGACGTTGATGACTTTGCTCTCCGTCTCAACACTCTGTTGCAGAAGTTGGTGCAGTTCGGTGACGACACCTACGGCGAGGAGAGAGCTGTGGAGAAGCTCTTCCGCTGCGTCCCCGAGAAGTACAAGCAGATGGCTCGCTCGATCGGGTCTCTGCTGGACCTCTCCACGATGACCATCGAGGAGGCGTTGGGTCGCCTCAAGGTCGTCGACATCGATGAGCCACAGCGCCCCTCGGGACCCGTCACCATTGGCGGGAAGCTCCTCCTCACTCGGGAGCAGTGGGATGCCGGCCAAGGTGACAAGAAGAAGGGGGAGCCTTCTTCCACGACAGGCGGCCGCAAGAGTGGCAAGCGCGGCAAGCCGCGCAAAGGCGCCCAGGGCGGCGATGCTGGCAAGCAAAAGCCGGCACGAGACGACTCTTGCCACAACTGCGGCAAGCTTGATCACTGGGCCAAGGAGTGTCGACAGCCACGACGCGGCCAGGCCCACGTCGCGCAAGCGGAGGAGGAGCAGCCGGTCCTGTTCATTGCTCATGCGAGCATCGAACTACCTCCAGCGGCACCAGCCGCAGTGGCTCTCCTCCACCTTGACGAGCCAAAAGCACACGCCCTCCTCGGCGACAGTTCCGGCAATGACAAGACCGACGGGTGGTGCCTCGACACCGGCGCCACCCACCACATGACCGGGCGGCGGGAGTTCTTCTCCGAGCTCGACTCAGGCGTTCGAGGCACCGTCAAGTTCGGCGATGCCTCCGCTGTGGAGATCAAGGGCGTCGGCTCTGTCGTCTTCATCGCCAAGACTGGCGAGCACCGGCTGCTCACCGGCGTCTACTACATCCCCGATCTGCGGAACTCCATCATCAGCTTGGGACAGCTGGATGAGAACGGCTCGCGTGTCGAGATCGAGCACGGGGTGCTGCGGATTTGGGATCTTCGACGCCGCCTCCTTGCCAAGGTAACCAGAGGCGCAAATCGACTCTACACTCTTCACGTGCAGGTGGCACAACCCATCTGTCTCGCAGCTCGTCGGGACGACGAGGCGTGGCAGTGGCACGAGCGCTTTGGGCACCTTCACTTCGAGGCCCTGAAGCGGCTCAGTGCCACGGAAATGGTGCGAGGCCTGCCGTGCCTTGACCATGTGGAGCAGCTCTGCGACGTCTGCGTGTTGACGAAGCAGAGGCGACTCCCCTTGCCCCAGCAGGCGAGTTTCCGAGCCAAGGAGAGGCTCGAGCTCGTGCACGGGGACTTGTGTGGCCCGGTGACACCGGCCACACCAGGAGGACGACGCTACATCCTGCTGCTCGTCGACGACCTCTCCCGCTACATGTGGGTGATGGTCCTCGGCAGCAAGGGAGAGGCTGCGGACGCCATCAGGCGCACGCAGGCTGTTGCGGAGGCGGAGTGCGGCCGCAAGCTGCGCGTGCTGCGCACAGACAACGGCGGCGAATTCACGGCGGCTGAATTCGCGTCGTACTGCGCTGATGAGGGCATTCAGCGCCACTACTCCGCGCCGTACAGCCCGCAGCAGAACGGCGTCATCGAGCGGCGCAACCAGACGGTTGTGGGGATGGCTCGGGCCCTCCTCAAGCAGAGGGGGATGCCGGCTGTCTTCTGGGGAGAGGCGGTGGTGACGGCCGTCTACATCCTCAACCGCTCGCCTACCAAGGCGCTCGACGGCAGGACGCCGTACGAGGCTTGGCATGAGCGCAAGCCGGCGGTCTCCCACTTGCGGGTCTTCGGCTCCCTCGCGTTCGCCAAGGAGCTTGGCCACATCGGTAAGCTCGACGACAGGAGCACTCCGGGAGTGTTCATCGGCTACGCGGAGGGCTCGAAGGCCTACCGCATCCTCGACCCTGACACACAGCGAGTCCGCATCTCGCGTGACGTTGTGTTCGACGAAGGGCGAGGCTGGACGTGGGACAAGGCGGTGGACGACGGTTCGACTTCGACTCTCAGGGACTTTGTTATCGACTACGTCCACTTCGAGAGAGCCGGGGGAGCTAGCAGCTCGTCTTCACCGAGCTCGTCCACCTCGACACCTTGCTCGCCACCAGCTCCGGCGAGTGCTCCACCACCTTCGGCACCGGCTACGCCCCACTCTTCACCACCGGCTCACCACTCTCCTGCACCGGCGGCCACACCACCGGGATCGGCCCCAACAGCTTCGGTCCACGACGAGCAGCGCATGGTGGAGTTCGCTACTCCGCTATCTCACGACGAGGACCGCGTCGACGTCTACCACGACGACGAACCTCTGCGCTATCGTACCATGGACAACATCCTCGGCGAGTTGCCCGTCCCTGGACTGGCGCAGCGCGACTTCGAGGCGGAGCTGCACTTGGCGTGCGACGACGGCGAGCCTCGCTCCTTCGCTGAGGCGGAGGGAGACGCGGCGTGGCGTGTCGCGATGAAGCAGGAGATGGACGCCGTCGAGCGGAACCGGACGTGGGAGCTGGCGGATCTTCCTGCTGGTCACCACGCGATCACCCTTAAGTGGGTGTTCAAGCTGAAGCGGGATGAAGCCGGCGCCATCGTCAAGCACAAGGCTCGCTTGGTAGCACGAGGCTTCGTGCAGCAGGAGGGGGTCGACTTCGATGACGCCTTCGCACCCGTCGCGCGCATGGAGTCCGTTCGTCTTCTCCTCGCACTTGCAGCCCAGGAGGATTGGCGCGTCCATCACATGGACGTCAAGTCCGCCTTCCTCAACGGCGATTTAAAGGAGGAGGTCTACGTCCGTCAGCCGCCGGGATTCGTCATCCCCGGCAAGGAGGGCAAGGTTCTCCGCCTGCGCAAGGCCCTCTACGGCTTGCGGCAGGCACCACGAGCCTGGAACGCTAAGCTGGACTCCACCCTCAAGCAAATGGGGTTCCAGCAGAGCGCACACGAGGCTGCGGTCTACCGGCGGGGCAAAGGCGGCAATGCTCTGCTGGTAGGCGTCTACGTCGACGACCTGGTGATCACCGGCTCCAAGGAGGCCGAGGTCGAGGCGTTCAAGGCGGAGATGAAGACCGCCTTCCAGATGAGCGACTTGGGGCTCCTCTCCTTCTACCTGGGGATCGAGGTCCACCAGGACAGCTCCGGTATCTCCCTTCGTCAGACCGCCTACGCCAAGCGCATCGTCGAGCTGGGCGGGCTCACCGACTGCAACCCAGCCCACACTCCTATGGAGGAAAGACTGAAGCTGAGCCGCGACAGCACGGCGGAGGAGGTGGACGCGACGCAGTACCGGCGCATCGTGGGCAGCCTTCGCTACCTCGTCCACACGCGTCCGGATTTGGCGTTCGCCGTCGGCTACGTCAGTCGGTTCATGCAGCGACCGACGACGGAGCATCAGCAGGCCGTAAAGAGGATCCTCCGCTATGTTGCGGGCACCTCCGACTACGGCTTGCACTACCCGAGGTGTCCCGGCGCGGCACACTTCATCGGGTACAGCGACAGCGACCACGCAGGCGATATTGACACCAGCAAGAGCACAAGCGGGATTCTCTTCTTCCTCGGCAAGTGCCTCGTTAGCTGGCAGTCAGTCAAGCAGCAGGTGGTGGCCCTGTCTAGCTGTGAGGCCGAGTACATAGCGGCTTCCACCGCTTCGACTCAGGCGCTCTGGCTCGCTCGACTGCTTGGTGATCTCCTCGGCAGGGACACTGAAGCAGTGGAGCTCAGGGTGGACAGCAAGTCCGCTCTAGCCCTGGCAAAGAACCCCGTTTTTCATGAACGGAGCAAGCACATCCGGGTGAAGTACCATTTCATCCGAGGCTGCTTGGATGAAGGAAGCATCAAGGCAAGCTACATCAACACCACGGATCAGCTTGCGGATCTGCTCACCAAGCCTCTTGGAAGGATCAAGTTCCTTGAGCTCTGCTCCAAGATCAGGATGGTTCGATCATCCCACAAGACAACGCACAAGACTTAGGGGGAGAATGATGAATAAGTCCCTGTACTGTGGTCTTTGTGGGGCTGTGGTAGTTTTTGTTTTTTGACTGCTTTAGGACAGCATCTGCTTTTGCTTTAGGACAGCATCTGCTTTTAGGACAGCATCTGCTTTTGCTTTAGGACAGCATCTGCTTTTAGGACAGCATCTGCTTTTGCTTTAGGACAGCATATTGACCGCTTTAGGACAGCATCTAGGATAGCATCTTAGCATATGCTTGGCTGGTTCTCAGCCTATAAATATGTATCTCCAACCCCTCAGGTTGGCATGGCATTGTGTGAGCAATAAACAAGAAAACTTGCCCCATCTCCTAGTGTCATCCTCTCCATGAGAGTAAGGATCTTGCTATCACCAAGAGCAAGAGTCCAGCGACTAACACCGTCGACGTGGAGCACCCAGTAGTCGCCGACGACGGGGAGGAACGGCGGGATGCAGGGCCTGACCTTGAGCTTGGCCTCGTCGCTGGCCGGGTCGGCCCTGTACGCTGTGCCACGCACGTCGTACACGTGCCTCCCCTTGCTCCACGTCTCGTTGAGCACATCCGCCGTCGTCGCCGCGCCTTCCTGCGGCTGGAAGGAAGGATGGCATTGACGAGATCTCGTACCACCGCCCCATGTACCGAGCCACGTCCAGCCCTCACACCACCGTCCATGGCGCGCCGCCCGTTGTGAAAACAAGGCTGCGGAAGTGCTTGCCTTCATCAATGGTGTTGCTCAATATTTATAGTGCACGCAGGGCGAATCCACCGGGTAGAGTTCATTAGGCTGAAAGCCTAACCTCCGTTGGAGCCAGCCGCCCGCCGACCATAGGCGGCCTTGAAAGCTCCCTAGAGGCCTAGCTCGGCCTCTCCCCGTCTGCACCTACGCAGGTGTGTTCCCTCCTCAGGTTTCAGTCCCTCAAGTCTTATACTGATGATTTCACGGTAGTCGACCAATTCTTGTTAAGAAGTCAGCTTCAAATATTCATTCTCACTGTTAGGAGAAGTAACGAATTTCATCGATGCCGTGATATCTCAAAACTTACTCAAATGATGGTCGAAAATAGATAGAACTTTACTATTGGTATATCGCCTTATCGAGTTGACATTGATTCTTTTAGTGCAACGATATCTGTTGAAAGAATATTTTCAATAATGAATATCGTTAAAACAGATTTGTACAACAAGGTAAACGGTGAGTGTCTTAATGACTTGATGCTGTGCTATGCCGAACGAGAAATATTTATAAATATTGATGATGACATAATCATAAGACGCTTACAAGGCATGAAATCTCACAGAATCAATTTGCCTCGTGATTTAAGTTAGAGCCTTAGTAGTATGTTTCGTTCATTTTGAATGTTCATGATCATTTATAATTTATTATTGTATCACTAATTTTGCTATTTTTTGTACACAGATGATATATAGATCTCTACTCACCGAGTCAGTGGAATCATATTTATATATTTTTTGGGGTGAGATTTTCCTTACTAAGGTACCTTTATTATATTTCACTCTCTTTTTTACTTTACTTCTCTCCTATTTATATAAGAAATTAAAATCAATTTAGTTTAGTCATGTCATTTGAGCTCACCCTCTGTATTCATCTTGGCTTCATCACTGAGTAAATGTACCATAGTTGACGTGTGTGTCAGGTAATACATGGACTATACAAGTATATATGAACTCAATCTATACAAGGAATCCGTACGGGACTTATGTTCTAACCGGCAAGGAAACAATGCCGTGTTACAAGCAAGAGTACGCAGTCCTATTCCGGTTGCCGGACGAGTACTAGATGCAAGCTTGCGGCACAATCCGAGTGCTGGAGAACACAGGCAGTCCGTGCTGATCACGAGTAGGAGACGGACGAGACTGAGAAGTAAGGTTGTCAATCGTAATTCTAGATAGGATTATTTTTTGTCTGATACAAACAGATCGTAAAATCATGATTCTATCAGATTTTAAAAGCACATATATAAAATTTGAATTATATGTTTAAATATGTAAGTCCATAGTGGAATTTTTTAATTTGAGTACACTTATTCATGTTATATTGGTTGTTCACCTATGTATGATCATCTTCGAGTCTTTGGTTGCTTGTGCTATCTGAACATATCTTCTACGGCCAAACATAAACTGGTTTGTTACCTTGTGTTTTCCTTGGATATTTCTCTCATCACAGGCTATATCTGTGCCTCGACATGTCTTCTCAAAGGATCATTATTTCTCGTCACGTACTCTTTGACAAGAATATGGACATGTTCTTTTCGACTGCGGCTTATGGCTTTTGGCTGAAATTTTTGAATTTTGGCTATTTACGGTACAGATTACGGAGAGACAGATACTCACTTGCGATTTTGACTGGTACAGATGTTGGGCTTTTAACGTGTAGATCGTTTAACTTGTAGACCCTGTCTTGAAAAAATACTCTGTTTGAAAGTTAGGTACTATAACAAAAACCAAAAACCACCAGCTTTTAAGATAAAGAACATGCCCTATATTTCCTTTCGCTTCCACTGCAAATCCTTCTCCACCTGAATCTTCTAACACGTTGGAACAACGGCATGGTGGTGCTGTTCTTCTGTCGGTTTCGTCGCCGCTTGTACGAAAGTGTGGATATACAGAAGCAAGAATGCCTTCACGAGCATTTTGGTTTTGGTTTTCATTTCAAGGATGGATTGCATGAGAATGCTTGCGTGGATCGATTTCTCCGGGTAAGACATTTTAACATGTGTTCAATCAATTTGAGTTTCTGACTTTTTTCGATTTATTTAAGTTAGAAATTATTTGAAACACGTCGGTTTCTAATTTTAACTTATTTTGATTTTTTTGATCTTTTTTGATTTTTTACTTTCTTTTTCTCCCTCATTCATTTGTATTGTCTATGATGATATAACGGTTTTTTCTATTTTTTTTCTCAAAAAAGCTAATAGTCGCTACAATACAATTTTAGCTATAAACCAAAAGGCACAATCATAAACTAGTTGGAGCACCAACAGACAGAGTTAGATGCTAGTATCAGGGCCGTCTCCAAGAATTGGAGGCCCGTGAGCGAAATGCAATTGGGGCCCTAAAATATATAAAATCATGTCTAACAAAAACATATATTATACTTAATAATATATCTCCAGTATGTATGATTTCATATGGTATTTAGCAATCTATCAAATAACTAATGCTAAACAAGTCAACGTAGTACTACTGACCTCATATTCTACTAAAAAGCATCATCCGTCTAGTGTTTCTTGAAATGAAATCCTCAATTATATCTTCATATGCTAAACGACTGGACGAGGTGACGCAGTTCGCACTTCGCAGCGGCGCGGCGGCACGGACAGGCGACGGAGTCTTCGCGTCGAAGCGATCGCTGAGCCTGTGCCGCGGCGCTTCAGTTGCCCCTGGGCGGCATAGGCTGAGAATTGAGAAATCTAACCTGCTATGGGCCTTCATCGTAGACTTTTGGGGGCCCTTCAGTTTTGGGGGCCCTGAGCGGTCGCTCACTTCGCTCTTGGGCTTCGACGGGCCTGGCTAGTATGTACAGCTTTCCATCGATAATGGCATCGATCGATCGGTTCATGCGTAGGGCCATGGACATTGGCATTTCTAGATTACTGTATATAGACGGAACTGTTTGGTGTGGATTAAATAGCACTTATTTTGTTTGCCAACTGCTGCCAAATATAGTTCCCCATTCACAAACACAGTGCGATGTTCGTCTGGTTACTCACTTCTAGAATACTACCAGTAGAACAGTTGTGAAGAAGCGCAAGTTGTTGGAACTTGGGGACTTGGAGTTGCATCGTCGAACTTTTTTTTTTATCTCGGAAAACTTGTTTCCATTAGACACTTTCTCCAGCTTGATCGTTGGAGACCAAGCTGGAAACAAAGTTGGGGACTTGGCTCAAGAATTCCATCGAGCCAGAGCTAACCACGCTCGCTCCATACATTGCAAGGCGATCAGCTACCTTGTTGCAATCTCTCGGGCAATGCCGAATACTGCAGTAATCGAAGGATAAACCAATAAAATCTCTAATTTGCTTGAGGAGGCTTCCATGCACACTTTGATCAAGATCCAGTGAGGTCAAGCCCCGAACCAGTTCAGACGCATCAGTCTCCAGAATAATTCTTGACATACCCAGATGCGCTGTCCTCTGCAGACTGTACAAAGCAGCCAGCGCTTCAGCTTGAAAAAGGCTGTCCACTCTGCAAAGATTGCCGCAGCCCCCTGAAGGAACTCACCAACCCTGTTCCTCGCAATGAAGCCCCATCCTCCCTGACTCGACCCAGGTTTAAAGGAGCCATCAATATTAATCTTGTAAATATCTTCCGGAGGCGGCTGCCAGAAGTTGAGACTGACTTGCTGCTGACTTTTCGTTGTTTTCCTTCCCTTTTCAAATTCTGTCGCATGGAAGATTACTAAAGAACAGATCTCAGGACCAGCAACTCTTTTTTCCCCAGCATTCACCTTATTCCTAACCGACCACCATCTCCATAAAAGAACCACAATTTGTAGCTGAGTTGACTGTGGAAAGGACCAGATTTTCCTCAGCACATCCCGCCCAGACTGACAAACTGCTAAGATATTGCGATATTCCTCCAAATTTAGCCCTCTCCAGCATTCCTTTACCTCTTTACATCTGAAAAAGAGGTGCCCACAATCTTCATCCAGCCTGTGACACATTGGGCACCTGGTATCCCCCTTCATCCCTCTTCGGCTCAAATTCCGCCGGACCGGCAGACTATTATGGGCTAAACGCCATAGAAACATTTTCACTTTGTTTGGGACCTCCATCCTCCAAATTTTATCCCACCTGAACAAGGAGTCCCCATCTGGGCCTGGGTCAGAGCTGGCAGCATTTCTACCACACTCATTCTCCCTGTTCTGAACCGCCAACCTGTAGGCTGACTTAACTGAGAAGATCCCCTTTTTTTCAAAGTGCCATGCTGGTCTATCTTCCAAATCTTGGTTCACTCTCAGCTTTAGAATGGCCTCAGCATCAAACTCTGAGAAAACATCCTGCACTAAGGACTCATCCCATGATCCCAAGCTTGGATCCATCAAATCAGCCACCTTTGTCAACACCGTAGACCCCCTCTGTGTGACAGGACGTCTAGTACTGCCATGTGGAATCCAGGGATCCGTCCAGATATTCACCGAGTCACCATTACCAATGCGCCAAATGAGCCCCTGTTTCAGCAAATTCACCCCTTTTAGAATGCTCTTCCAAGTGTAGGAGATCCCATCCTGTTCCGCACATTGCAAAATGCTATCATTGGGGAAATATTTTGCTTTAAGCACTTGGCCACACAAAGTATCCAGAAAGACCAGGAGCCTCCAAGCTTGTCTAGCCAACATGGCCAGATTGAACAGGTGTAGATCCCGAAAGCCCAAGCCCCCCTTATCCTTAGGGAGAGTCAGCTTATCCCATGCCAACCAATGAACCTTGTTTTTCTTATCATTCTGGCTCCACCACCACCTGCCAATCATAGAGTTCAACTCATCGCACAGCCCTTTTGTCAGCTCAAAGCAAGACATAGCATAGGTTGGGATTGCTTGGGCCACAGCCTTAACTAGAATTTCCTTACCAGCCTTAGATAGCAATTTCTCCTGCCACCCTTGAATACGAAGTCAAACTTTCCTCTTAATAAACTCAAAAGCTTCCTTTCTTGATTTACCAATAGAAACTGGCATCCCCAAATATCTCTCTCTTTGCTTCTTGCATGATGTCAAGGACTTGTCTCACCCCATCCTTATCAACTGAGCTAGAATTTGGGCTGAACAGAACAGACGATTTATCCCTATTAACCATTTGTCCTGAAGCTCGCTCATAAGCCTGTAATATCCTCCTTAATTCCTGAGCGTCTCCTCCACAAGCTCTCATCAAAATCAGGGAGTCATCAGCGAAGAAAAGATGGTTAATCCTCGGGGCTTCCCTACACACTCTAATGCCCTCAATCTTGCCCTCCACCTCAGCCTTCTGTAACATTGTTGAAAGACCCTCCGCACAAAGAATAAACAGATAAGGCGAAAAGGATCCCCTTGGCGAAGTCCCCTCTGAGGATGAATGATGTTGGAGTATTCCCCATTGACCTTGATACAGTAGTTCACTGTTGTAACACACTTTATCACCTTATCCACCCATTGCACTGTGAACCCCAATTTTAGCATCATCTTCTCCAGAAAGGACCACTCAACACGATCATAGGCCTTACTCATGTCCAACTTAATTGCAGCCACCCCTGTTTTCCCCACCTCCTCTGCCTTAGATAGTGTGTGAGCTCATAAGCCAGCAGGACATTATCAGTAATAAGTCTCCCAGGAACAAAAGCACTCTGAGAAGGGGTAATGATCTCTGGAAGTATCAACTTCGGTCTATTTGCAAGCACTTTGGAGATGAGCTTGTACACTACATTGCATAAACTGATTGGCCTAAGATCCTTCAATTTTTCCGGTGATTTGGTCTTTGGGATAAGAACAATAACAGTATCATTCCAACCTTCCGGCATAGCAGCCCCATTAAGCACCGCAAGCACTTCTTCTTTAACCTTATCACCCGCAAGGGACCAGAATTTCCTATAAAAAGCCACCGGCATGCCATCAGGCTCTGGGGCTTTCAGCTCACCCATGTCCTTCAGAGCCACCCAAATTTCATCACTTGAGAACGGTGCCACCAAATTGTCATTCATCTCTTGAGTAACCTTCACTTGAACGCAATCAAGGACCTCATTGGCCTGGGAACCTGCAGTGGACAAGAAAAGTTGCTGGTACTGATTAGCAATAAATCTCTTCAGGTGTTTTTCCTCCACCACCCCACCACCCTCATCTTTCAACTTGCTTATAGTATTCCTCCTTTTCCTTTCTGAAGCCTGAGCATGAAAGAATTTTGTGTTACGGTCGCCTTTGGCCAACCAAGAAGAGTGAGCCCGCTGTTTCCAGTAAACATGTTGCTGGTCCAGGAGGCGATCAAGCTTATAGCGCAGCAAGTGCTCCTTGTTTATGTACCCTAGGGTAATAGAAGCCCTCCTAATCCTTTCCAGCTCCCTTTTGGCATTTTTAATTCTCTTCTCCAAAGCTCCAAGGACCTCACGATCCCACTGCCATAACTCCCCCAACATCCGAGATTGGATTTCCATAAGACTAAGCCCTCCGCCTCTAATAGCTTTTTCCCAGGCCTCCTCCACCCGCTCGCTACACTCCTCTTCCTCCAACCATCTCGCCTCAAACTTCTTCATAACCTCCAGTGGTTTTCTCCAATGGACCTTTTCCTTCGCACCAGGGTCCACAATGATGGGCCTATGATCTGAGTGCCGAGGATCACCGTTAATAACACGGACCAAAGGGAAGCGAGCCCGCCATGCACTATTCGCCACCGCCCTGTCCAGTCTTTCCCTAGTATAACTGGACGCATTTTGATGGTGATTCCTCCAAGTGAAGGCATCCCCCACAAAGCCCAAATCCTGCAGGTCACACTCCTCCAGAACCTCTCTGAACTTCAACATGCTGCCCTCCGCCCTAGTAGCTCCCCCTTTCTTCTCACAACTGAATAGAATTTCATTGAAATCGCCACAGCACAGCCAAGGGAGCTTACTACGGTGCATTAGAATTCGAAGCAGCTTCCATGTTTTCTCCTTCTCTTCACTACGGGGCTCGCCATAAATCCCAGTAAACCGCCAAGCACTCCCATCCTCCTCCGTGATTTTGGCATCAATATGATACCTTGACCACGTCAGCACCCTCAAATCCACCTCCTTCTTCCAAAACAACGCCAGACCACCCTTCGCCCCAACACTGTCCTTTACCACCATACAAGGCATGTTCAGCTTCCATTTGAAACCCTCCATCCATTTCTCACCATGTTTTGTTTCAGAGAGAAACAAAACATCGGGGTCCTCCTTTCTCTGGACATCCAGAAGACCACGAACTGCCGGGCCGTTCCCCAACCCCCGGCAGTTCCACGCCACAAGCCTCATTTGGACCGGCCGGGCTGACCATGCAGCCCGGCCAAATAGGGAATTTCCTCCTCCATCTCCACCTCCACTGAAACAACCTGGAGCTTAGCCTTCTTCTGCACTTCTTCCTCCCCGCCAACCTCCTCTCCCCCTCGCTTCCGCGAAACGGGAGGGGAAGAAAATTGTTCCCCCTTCGATTTCCCAAGCTCGCGCGGACGGCGTTTGAAAGTAGATCTCATCTTTTTTGCCTCACTTCCCCCAGCCTTGGCCTGTTTAAGCTCCTCCACCCGCGGCTCCCGACCCTGCTTAAGCCTGCTTCCGCACCCTCCCCTAAGGGCATAGAGCCCACCCCATCCACCTCCATGCCGGCCTTTTCAGGGACCCTTAGCACAACACTCTCCTGCGTGTTACCTCCTCTCCCTTCACCCTCCCCTGCAGCCACCCCAGAACCCCCCTTCCCTGCTGTGAACCCCGCCAGATCCCCCTCCCTTGCCTCCAGGACCACCCCTCTCGCCTCCTCCAGCCCCACCACCTCCACCCTGCTCTCCTTGTCATTACTTGTACTGTCCCCAAACAACAATTTTTTCGGGACACCTCCAGTTGTAGTATTGTTAGTCAACAACTTAAGCGGGCTCGACCCATCATCCCGAAGCTCATTGTCCTCCGAAGCCTTCCCCCTCCTTTCTTCCTCATTCTGCTGCAGCCTCCTCCCCACCTCCCCACGCCTCCAAGAACCCGACGACTTATGCTGATAACTCCCACCTGAACTGCTGCCCCCCGACCAGCGGCTCTGCTGATCACGTTTCTTTGCCGGAGAGGCCCTCAACCAGTCCCCAAACTGATGATCATGCACCTTCCAAACCTTTTCATCACACTCCTTTTCCACAATGACCCAACACACCACAAGAATAACAAAAGTTTGGGAGAAATTCATATCTGAAATTACACCAGCAGCTTAGTTCACCAACCCCATTCTCCACCATCACTCCCCTGAAAAGCGATTTGCGCACATCAATTAGAGCTTTGATCCTAAGGAAGCACCCCACAACCGACCCATCTTCATCAGTTTCCACAACCAACGCCTTCCCCACCTTTTCCCCAATCAACCGACCTGTACTTTCATTCATCAGACCCAAAGGCAAGTTGAAGACACGGATCCATACCGGAATATGAGTGAACTCCAAGTCCTTTAGCCTCTTAGTCTCATCAAAATCTACCACAATGAGCATGGATGTGTGTGGCTGCCCGGCTCCTCCTGGCTGGCCCGTATGCTATATGAATGGCAAAGATTGGTATCATCTCTCGCAGCCAGTTTGCTTCATTGGAGTTGGTTCGCAGTTTCGCACCTATAGGCATGTTCTTTTAAGTTAAAAGTCGGTGGCTCTTGATTTTTGGTATAATACCTAACTTTTAAATAGAGTATTTTTTAAGACAGGATCTACAAATTAAACGATCTACACGTTAAAAGCCCAACATCTGTACCAGCTAAAATCGCAAGTGAGTATCCGTCTCTCTATAATCTATACCGTAAACAACTAAAATTCAAAAATTTCAACCAAAAATCATAAGCCGCAGTTAAAAAAGAACATGTCCTATGTATTGGCTCGACTGTCGATTCACCGATCAGGCAATCTTGGTCTTAATTAGCGTCTCAAAAAAATTCTCAGCACAAGGAGTGTGTTGATAACCACCAATAATCGAGTCTGCGTGTACCGACGAATGCAGCAGGCAGCCGTAACGAAGAAAGCCGCCTTGCTACCTAACGCTGCTGGACTCGTCCACGGGATAAATGTTGTTGGGTCCATTTCTACACGGACCGGCACGTTAGTGGCAAATTCACTCCCAATACCAACATAACAAATTGCAAGGAGCACATGCATGTCAAAAGAAAAGAGTACTACGACCTACTAAGCTTCAAATCCGTTTCTAAAATTCCCTTAAGCCATGCCGTGGTTACGAACCGAAATCTCCTCCTGAGTTAGCATGTGTGACATGATGGCAATCACATGTTATTTCTTTATACCATCATATTATTAGTTTGTTTTGGGGGAAAATTCGTAAAGTTTGGACCTACCTGCACCATTCCGTGCCACCGGCACTGCTGACGCGGCATTCGCTAGTAACGCTTTGTTTATTTCGATTTGAGTTTAGATTTTTGATTTATTTTTTATTATTCATAAATTTTGATTTTTTCCCCTGAATTTTTGGCTTTGTTTTGAGCATTTTTATCGGTTGTTTTTTCTCGTATTCGTTTGCATTGTTCGCGATGAGCTAACATATTTTTCTATTTTAAAAATTTTTAAATTTAATTACGTCAAGTAAGCCACCTTCAGCTATAGTATAATTTTAATCAGCTACAGTATAATTTTAATCAACTATAGTATAATTTCAATTATAAATTACTATTTTTCAGCCCAACGGGTCTAAATCACAGGAATTCCGCGTCGTCCGGCAGGGGCGCGGGGGTTCCACTTGTGTTGTACCTACCAAATTACCAATTGCCGGTTGCCGCACCGAGCCGCACGCAGTTAGCTCAGTTCCCACTCCCCTCCTCGCGCCCACTGCGCGTTGCCAATCACCACCCCAACCCCACCACCACCACCACCACCAGTCCACCACCACCACGCTCCAAAACGAGGCGAAATCACGCACGCTCGCGCAGTCGCACACCGCGCGGACGACGGGACGAAAGAATCCGGCAGGCACGAGCGCGCCGCTCCACGCTGCCCGTGAGCACAGTCACATTTACCCGGTGAGCGATGGCAGGCGGGGGGCGCCGCGCGGCGGCGGCGTGCGGGCGGTGGTGCCTGGTGATCCTGGCCGTGGCATCCGCGCTGGGCGTCTCTGGCCCCGCCTTCTACTGGCGCTACAAGAAGGGCTTCTCCTCCGGCTCCCCATCCTCTCCTGCCGCTGCCGCCGCGTCCTCCCCCTCGTGCCCGCCCTGCAGCTGCGACTGCCCGCCGCCCCTCTCCCTCCAGTCCATCGCCCCCGGTGAGCATCCAATTCTGTTCCTCTTATCAGATCTTTCTACTGTCGTCGTCCGATCTGCGCCGACGCGTATCCTAGGGATAATTCCGCGTATCCTAGGGATAATTCATTAGACGAGAACTCGGTCTTTGGGTTGCAACTAGTGTTATAGCAGATGAATGCCGTTGCTTATGACTGTGCATAGTACCAGTGCCACCTATAGGTTAACTGAATTATGTACTAGTAGGCAAAGTAAACTGCTTTATATGTTCTACCTAGAACGCTTTTAATTGCATTGTGGCCATCATAACTGACAGGATTTTGCATTTTCCTTCCTTTGCAGGGCTTGTCAACTTCTCAATTTCAGGTTTGGGATCTTCCTTCTTAGTCCCTTTAATTGAGGTTCATCACCCAGTCTTCTCATCGTAATTAATCGAGTACTAGTGTAATGCCCGTGCGTTATTACGGATAAAAAAAACATATGAGCCTGCACGTCAAGCTGATGTCACTGGGTCTGGTCTATGCTATGCTTTTGGCTCTGCCGCGGCACCTAGTTGAGCTCCGCCTCCAGCTCCACTGGAGAGCTTGGCTTACACCATGCTTTCGGCTCAGAACACCCGACCAGCATTGGCGTTGTCATGTCGCCCACGACCAAATTAGACCATGTTGGGACTGGTAGAGGTGACCTTTCTCGACAGTGATAAACAGGATGACCTAGCGACAACAACATCTATTGCGGCCTTATTGGTTGATGAATGATGGCGACTGGAAAGCTTAACATTATTTGTTGGTGGCAATTTCAAAGCTGAGAGATATGAGGAATGGATGGGGAGACCTATAGAAAGGAATTTGTGGGAGGGAGAGGATGTTGTGATAAGTAATTTGTTTGCTATGGGGTGATTTTTTTAGATATTTCTTAGGGGTAGAAGAGAGATGTGAGGGGAGGTGGGACGGGGTGGAAAACGCATCACTCAGACTCACCAACTCATTCTTTTAGCAGTAGAGATAGTATAAACATTAGTATAAAGTATAATTTACCTCTAGGGTCGGTGTATTCTCTTCTTCTTGAATGAATGGCAGAGCTCATGCTCTTAGTTTTAAAAGTATAAAATATAATATAGTATAATAAAGAATAGATATAATAGATTATAGATTTCCATACCCTTGTGAAATTAAGTTGATACAAGTGCTTGCCATTAATCTAGACAATCCTGATCAAACAAAAAACGAGGGAGTATATCTGTTCTGCAGGGGTCGCTATCGATATTAGATTGTATTACAGGTTTAGCTTAAAAAACAGTTCCTTAGAAGCATTTTTCATATTCATTGGTCTAATATGAAAGAACCGTGATGAAAAAGCCATTAGTCGCTTGTTGTAGATGTGTGAATTTACTTGCCAAAGTTGACATGATTATCTTGTAGTTGTAAATTTGCAGCCGTGGCGAAAGGGTCTCTAGCCCAATGGTTAGAGGCCTGAGTAGCACCCCCCAGGTCCTGGGTTCGACTCCCAGTGGGAGCGAATTTCAGGCTTGGGGGAAAAAAATCCCCTCGCCTGCTACCACACCAAAGCACAGGTCTAAGGCCCCGCCAAGGCGTTGATCCAAAGGATCCGCCGGTAGTCTCACAAGGTCGGGCGATGGTGCCGCTGTGTAAGGGTGGAGCAGGGGTTCGGGGGTTTTCTCGGTCTGCGTGAGAAGACCTTCTTCTTAAGCAATGCCCGGGGGATTCTTCCCCCCCGCAGGTCGAGTAAATTTGCAGCCCTTAGTTTTTTTTTAAAAAAAATGCACAATAAAACTAAAAATATAACTTTCAGAATAAACAAGGGGGGGAAAAAGTAATAACCAAAGTAACCATTGCATTCTTGTTTGCTAAAGGAGTAATAACCAAAGTAACAATTACATTCTCCTTTACTAAAGGAGAGAGGAGAGAGAACACATCTCAAAAAGAAAAGAGAGAGAACAAAACAAGACAGAACACATATAGAGAGAGGAAAACTACTCTGAGAGGGGAATCACAGAGCAAACCAGACCTGACTTACTTTACCACGTGGCTCAGTCATCCGGCACATGGCTGCCTCTGTCTCTATGTCGAGCTGTGAACTTGCTTCTTATTGGGCCCTCCGTGGCTCCACCCCGGCCCTCTGCTTAGGCTCCTCCCCGGCAATGTGTCTTCCTCCTGCCACGCGCCGAGAAGCAAACGCCCTTTATCTCCAGTCTTCCGCAGTTGTGTCTCTTCGATCAGGTGCCAGCATGCTGCCTCCAAGGCCGTGTCCCGGATCTGATTGGCATCTGTATGCTGTACGAGGTTATGCTGAGTGTTTACACCGTGCCTAGTATGTGGAGGAAGATGACGGCTAGCTCATGTTGTGCTCGGGAACGCCGCCTCGCCGCTCTACAGTCTCGCGCAAAGATAGACGAGAGGCGCAAAGATGATAGGCGAGAGGCACAAAAATACACAGTAGGGAAATCAGGGAATCTTGTTGTTCTGTTGGTCAAAGAGCGAAAATCTGGGAGAGATTGATGGAGGAGTGCGGCCTAGAGAGTAATCGTGCATGGTAGAGGGACCACCTGTTGGCGCCGAACATATGGTGAGGAGAGGGGAGAGGAGGGGCAGATAAACCACCACCAACAACTCACTCTTTTAAGTAGTAAAGATAATGGTTATCTCATGGAAGAATGATAGCACTTGGGTGAAGTTTTCATCATGATATTTTCTAGACAGAATAATTCAGTCTGCAACTTTAGATTTTTCAGGAGTTTTTTCTCCTTTCAGACAAAATTTGGATGTCTGGGGTGATTAACGTGCCTGTTATATTACTAGTATCATTCTTCACTTTTCTGTTGCTAAAATTGTTCAAATAAATTGGTGCCTGTGACAGTGAAATATTACATGGTGCCCCAAAAGTAAGTATACTCTTTATAAAACGTTACAGAAACTTTTTCATCCTTTATCCCCTCATTGTTTTGTATCGAGACTTGCTGTCTTGAACTACTAAGTATCAGGCTGGTCAGATAGCATGTTGCAATTTCTGAAAGCTTGGCTTTAATATAGAGGCATGAAACCTCAGAGATTTGTATAAGAATATGCTCTATTGATTAACTTACTGTAGATTTGTCAAAAGCATATTACCATCATTGAGAAAAGGGTGTGTTTTTCATTATGTTTGCTCAGAATTCTGTTGTCTTCATGGTATTTGCTATACCTGAACAATATACAACAAAAGAAAGCTAATGATGCTGTAGTCATTAGTATATGTTGTCATGTATCATATTCACAAAAGCTCAGGACCAAAATAGTACTTGCTTTCACACATACCAACCAGATTTTGGCTTGTCCAGTAATACATCAACATTTTGCAACCAAATATGGATTACTTCCTGCTGTTTCCAGAAAGGGGGGATGACTCCCCTTCACTAATTTGTCATGCCGTGCAGCTTACTGAGTTTCGACAAAGCGTACATTTTCCTCAATACTTATTTACTATCATGTTTCACCTCCACATAGTGCTTTCACCTACATAATTCTCCTCATTTGGATGGCACATATGCTCTATGGGATAGTACAAACCTTTCCCATGTTGTTGCACAAGTAGTCGTCTCGTCATATCGTCATACCTCCTGTATCAATATTCTTGTCGCCTAGAGCCGGAACTAGTGTTTTGAATTTCCTTTCTCACATGGTTGCATTGATTTCATTCTACCTTTGTTACTGTCGTTATCAAGATATCATGTTGACTGGAAAAAACATTTGAATCGAAATACGCAGATTGTGGTAAAAATGACCCGGAACTCAGCAAAGAGATGGAGAAGCACTTTGTTGATCTCCTTAATGAGGAACTCAAGCTGCAGCAGGTTGTAGCTGAGGAGCACATCCATCACATGAATGTCACTCTTGTCGAAGCAAAAAGACAGGCTACCCAATACCAACGGGAGGCAGAGAAGTGTAATGCAGCCACAGAGACATGCGAGGAAGCTAGGGAGCGGTCTGAGGCAGCAATTTCAAAGGAGAAGAAACTGACAGCACTGTGGGAACGACGAGCTCGCCAATTGGGTTGGCAGGAGTCTCGAGTCACAACCATATGATAGCTTGACAAGTCGCTGTAATTTCTCTTCTAGAGGTAAAATTATTTTTGGTAGCTGCATGAGTTACATCTTGCAGCCAAACTGAGCAGCGTTAATTGTACGGTTCCACTTGTAATGTTTACCTATGTATTATCAGTTGTCTCATGAAGCATAGTTACTCTAGACAATGTAGCTTCCTTATAAATGTAAGTACTATACATTGTCTCAATATTCAAATTTTGTGTTAACATATATTGAAGACATTCAATTCAGTGTTGTAGTTGTGGATCAGAAGGCAATAATATGTTCTGGTATGGACGAAATTTACACATTTGAATTCTCGCCTCTTTATCTTTGGTTTATGTTCTCGGAACATTTCTTTTTTGCGAGGACGGAACATTATATTTTCATGGTGTACTCCACCAAAAGAATGCACATATCTTAGAGTTAGTGCTTAGTAATGGTTGTATTGGTAAAAAAATCTTTAAAAATATGTACAAATCAGCAAAGTAGATTCAGTACTAGGGAAAACAACGAGCTGAAATCAAATGTTACATGTAACTGTTGCTACATTATCTTACACGCTTCTGTGTTTTCATCATCGAAATAATGGAGGTCCCATCGTACTGGCCTCTGAAACTCATGGCCTAGAACAGCCTCTTGGCCCGGCACCGGATCACCGTAAGGAACATAAACATCGTATTCCTGGTTCTCTTCCTCATTTTCATCGGGAATCAAGATTTCCACCTTCTTTCCGGTCTTCTTCTTGATCTTTTTCAGCAACTTTTCAGAGTCGAAATCGCCTGTCACTGTAACCTTGTTTTCATCCCTGTCCACCTCCACCGTCTCGACGCCTGCAGATGATCAAACGCTACTTACCAGTGATATGGAGAGGCGTACAAGTAAGTGTTTTGGTAAATTTTATTTACCTTTGATTTTCTTGACGGTGCGGCGTACTAATCTTTCACAGGCGTCGCAATGCATGTACACTCTCAGCTCTATTGGGATGAACTGCACAAGAAAAGAAGCAGATAATGTCAACGAGGAGAAAAGATCATGTAAAATGGCACGTTCAATGGAGTAAATACGAATGTAGAATTCTGCAACTTCATTAGGATGCTTACATTCGTAACTGTAGTATATTCTTCCTCCATGATGCCTACTGAAACTTGGAAAAATGCGATGTGAAAAGGCACCCTTGAAATAAAGAACATGTAGGTGTGAATCGACACTCAGATGGACAGAAACAGCATCTGTTTTTATGGTTTCAAACCAGGATTACGAGAAGCACATAATGTTTTTTCTAAAGAAACAAAGAAATCACCAGGCGCGTTGCTTGCAGATTAACCGGAACGGCATGCAGTCAATTACAGCCAACTTCTGATCAAAGCTTCCGTGGAATGTTGTTGTTTGAAGCCTTATAACGCATTGCTCGTCATGCAAAGTTTCCTGACCTGGTTGTTCTATTCATGTCGATTGCGCGCCTCCTTCTGGCACCAGGGCGGTCTCAAAACCGGCTAATCGCTGTAATATCAAAAGGAAACGCAAGAGGCAACTAGAAAAGCATAGCTCATTAAGATGAAACGGAAAAGACAAGCTGTTCTTGCCCATGGCAATAGGTTGGAGAAACTTCACCCACGAATAGCCTTTGGAACTTGGAAGGCAAGGTCGATCCTGTTTGGGAAATTGCATTGACCGCTGGGTCGTGCCGACGATGACCGGCTTATTTTTAAGGGGAGGAGAGGAGCGGCGGGAAAACGTGTTTCATGCCCGGCCGTAGCCCAAATCTTGTTGGGAGGAACCTGGATAAGCACGTTCAAATTAAACGGAGGATACGTTATTGTCGGACGATGAATAACTAAAAATAGAGAGCAAGAGGGAACAAAGTTGCAGAGCTCGAGTGAAGAGTGTTTTGGTGCAATTTTCGTGTTCACTTTCTTTTCCGCAACTGCGACTCACACACAACTCGATTTTTTATAGACTCATGTACATACTTGACTGACTGAGGTCGTGTACTCCGGTCTCAACTACCCCGCCGCCTGCCCATACCAGGCAGTTCGCCAACCAAGGTGTGGCCTGCATCATCCACGACCATCCGTGCCGATGCCTGCTACAGTTGCCACCAATTGCTACAGTGATCGCCGACAGCTACAGTGATTGGCCGCACGACCACGACCACTGGCTCCAACCTCAGCATGGTTTCGACCACGGACACGCAGGAGCCACGACCGCGATGCCTATGAACACGGTGCCTACGACCATGGCGCCTACGACGCTTACAACCATGACGCTAGTCATTACGACCACACACAACGTGGTCGTAACTGACTACACACAATGTGGTCGTAACCGACCACATAGACACTGGTCGTTACTACCACACAGAGACCCAGTTGTTACGACCACATAAACCAGTCGTAACCAACCTTACAGAGAACCGGTCGTAACGACCACACATAGACACTAGTCGTTACGATTACACAAAGACCTGGTCGTTACGACCACACACACTGGTCGTAACCAACCACATAGGGGACTACCGCCCAGCCAGGTTTATACGACAACACTCACCCCCCAAAACCTGACTCGGGCTTGTGAGGTCTCTGACGCTGATCAGCTCACGTATCCCCAAACTTGATTCTGGGAAGGGCCTTGGTGAGGATGTCGACTCACTGGTCCTCTATGCTGATATGCTCCACTCTAATTTGTCCCTGCTCCACACATTCTTTGATGAAGTGAAATCGAGTATCAATATGCTTACTTCTTCCGTGGAACACCGGGTTTTTCATGCGCGTGATCGCCAACTTGTTGTCCATGAGCAATGTCACTGGCTCGGGCTTCCTCCTGGTGATCTCACTCAGCAAATTTCTGAGCCAGGTCACCTGACAAGCTGCGCTTGTTGCTGCCATGAACTCCGCTTCACACGAAGAGAACGCGGTTGTCTTCTATTTCTGTGAGCTCCATGCGATCAGTCTTCTGGAGTGGTAAAAAGTGAAACCACTCGTGCTCTTCATGTCTTCTATATCTTCAGCGAGGTCACTGTCACTATAGCTTGTCAAGGGTCCTTCACCTCCTTGCATATACTCTAGGGCGGAGTTGATGGTGCCCTTCAGATATCTCAGAACTTGCTTGACCACCTGCAGGTGCGACTCTTTGGAAGTTTGTACAAATCTACTCAACATGCCCACTGAGTAACTCAGATCCAGTCGTGTGTGTGTGAGATACCTCAAACGCCCTATTATGTGATGGAAGTCTGTAGCATCCACTGACACTCCACCCTCATCTTTGCTCAAATGCAATTTTGGTTCCATCATAACCTTTGCCGAATTGCATCCCCATATACCGGCCACTTGCAGCACATTCTTGGCATACGCTGACTGCTTCAGGCTAATATGCAGTCTCTTCTGATCTACCTCTATTCCTAGATAGTATGAGAGGAGTCCAAGATAACTCATCTCATATTCTTTCATCATTTGATGCTTGAAAGATTGTATCTAATTTTTGCTTGTGCCGGTAACAATCAGATCATCTACATATACTCCCACCACCAACAGCTCAGAGCCAATGCTTCTTTTGTAGAGAGCCTGGTCTTGGGGGCATTTCTGAAAGCCGAGTTTCTTCATAGTACTATCCAATCGGATGTTCCATGTCCTTGGAGCTTGTCGCAAACCGTAGAGTGCCTTGGACAATGTGTGCACAAGGTGCTCCTGATTCTCAACGGAGAAGCCCTTGGTTTGCTTCACATAAACCTCCTCTTGGAGTCTCCCGTTCATAAATGCCGACTTACATCAAGATGATGAACCTCCCAACTCTCTTGAGCTGCTAGTGCCAATTTTATGTCAATTTATATCAATTTTATGTTTATGATTATTTGAAGAAAAGTGATACAATTTTTGGCTAAGAGAAAACCAAGTTTTTTTCAAACTCTTAATATAACAAATTATTTTGATTATATGAGGACTGACCGTACTTTCTTCGGCTAACTTACACACAAATAATGTTTTAGAGGTATTATACCTTTCAGCCCTTATCTGGTTCTCAAACATAATTTTAAGACCCACAATTATATTGTAGACATCTGTATTCTTATATTGCTTCTAAAGTTCAGAGTTCATGGTGGCAAACATGAGACAAATAATTTCAAGTGAGTTATTGCAATGTTTCTCATACTCATTTTTTCAGCACGAATAGCATCTTCAACTGGTTCATCAGGAAATGGAATCTCTAAAATATATTCCTTCTTTTCTTACTTGAGAACAATTCTCAAGTTATGACACCAACCAATAAAGTTTATTCCACGTAGTTATTCTTTTTCAAGAATAGATCGTAAATTAAAACTATGTGTGGAGGAAGTAGATGGTGGTATAATCTACAACATAAAAATATGCAAAAAAAATTTAGCACTATATTTATGTCAAATCTTCCATTAAATAATTTAACAAAAGATACTCCTACTATATATTTAAAACCATGTTCCCTCTAACTACATATAGTAAGTTAAGATCTATATTTTACCAAGTTCTAGTGAGCTTTGGTATATTGTTAGAAACCTAATGATGTATGTAAGCAACTTCATGCTAATTAAATCACATGCAACTCTTGTTTTGTTGCGTGACATCCATATGTCCCGGCCTCAACACTATGCTCCTAGGCCTAAAACTATTTTGATAGCCTAATCAAGTTAAATCAATATTGCATATGAAGTGTCCAACACTTGTCCTATCTTATTAAGATAATTAATGTCATCATATTTTGGTAGACCTATTAGTTAACGATAAAAGTCTTGATAGGTGCAACAATTTGAAGGGCATCAAGTTTTACTTAATTTTTCTAGAAAGATATTATTCTATCATGTTAAAAACACTAAAGATAATAATAACATATATAACAGGAACATAAAAACATTCATAGTTAAATTATGTTAAACCGTGAGATAGTATGTCCCTTAGTACGGTAATCTCTATCATCCAAACCATCAACATTTGATCTCATCATATTTATGTACTTAATTATTACTTATAATAGTTAATAATAAATTATATATAAAAATATAAGTATCACGGTCCACACGCACGCTGACATGTCCTCGATATCAAAATGTGCCTCCCGCACGGCGAGCTGCCGTAGATTCCACGTCTCTGGCTGTAAGTTCAAGCGGGGATCGCGCATGCAATCCAAAACGTTGCACCGGAGCCCGGAGCGGCGGACCCCACGAGAAGATTTCAGTCGTGTCAGTGGCCGATCCAATTGGGCCCGGCCTAAGAACGCCAACTCGAACCGGCCCAGACGCGAGTTAGATCGAAGGATCAAATCAGAGAGCGGCCGATGCGAGTCAGATCGAAGGATCAAATCAGAGCGCAAACACCTCCTCCTCCTCCGCCACCCCCGCGACCCACCCGACCGACTCCTCCTCCGTCAGATCTGCTAGACTGCTACGCGCGACCCGGGCGAGCGGCGAGCGCTGGCCATGGAGCCCGGCCTGAGCATCGAGTCCGGGTCGGCCATCCGCGTGGCGGTGGTGCCGGTGGGCGGGCCGATCCCGCCGCAGTGCCTGCGCGACTACGCGGCGTTGGTGGCGCGCCACGCGCGCGTCGACCTCGCCTCGCTGCGGCCCTACTACTCGGAGCACCAGAAGAGCCCCTTCGCCCGCCAGCCCTGGGACACCGGCTGCCTCCGCCTCAAGTTCGTGCTCGGGGGGTGCGTGCCCTCGCCGTGGGAGGACTTCCAGTCCTCCCGCAAGGTGCTCGCCGTCGTCGGCATCTGCCACCTCCCCTCCTCCCCCGACCTCGACCGCGTCGCCGCGGACTTCGTCGACGCCGCCCGCTCCTACCAATCCGCGCTTGCCAACCGCTGCTTCGCCTTCTGCCCCACGGACGCGCAGGTACTACGCGATCACATCTCTTCCAAGTCTCCGGATCACGCGCTTGTATTGATGCGCTCAGCTCAGCATCGGCGGATCCAGCGTCTGGGTCATCTCGTTTTATAATTGCTCTATAAAGTGTATCTATGGGCTGTGACAATGGCGTGTGCATTTGGTTAGAGGCCTAGAGCTTAGTTGCCTCCAAGTGTTCCCAAGGTGTGCTTAACTGTTACTTGGATGAGATCTGAGTGGTCTAGCTTAAGTCTTTATTAGGCAAACCACACTGAAATTTAATACGCTAATCATAGCTCGAGGGCTGAAACTGCAGCTGCGGCTCTTTTGATGATAATTGGTGTGGTCGTCTAGGTTTGGACTTTACTGTTTGCTTTAGTTGTGTGTTAGGCTATCCTTTGTGCTCACTTCACTTGCTTTGCATGTCACGAACTTGGCGTGATGAGCGGAGAAGGTAATTGTGTTGAATTGGAAGCCAGAGTTCCAGGCCTCTTCGGGCGACCAGGAGGAGCAGTCTTGGCGGAAATGCGACGGGAAGATATGGCGCAGGGGAAGAATGCCGGAAACAGGGGAAGACAAAGTCGGTAGGATAGCTAAGAAAGTTGATCTTTTCTTGTCCTTTGAATTACAATCTCTGACCTTTATATAACGTACAGACCAATCTTCCTTGACTCAACTTCCTAAGCTGAATTGGTAACAAACCCTAACTCTTAATATCATATCTATTACTACCCTGAACTCTAATTACCGAACCGGAACCACTATAGTCATCAGGTGTTGTCTTTTGTCTCTCGGTTGCCAACTAGAAGTCCTTTTGGTGTACGCTTGGAATATGTCTTGCCCCACATGACATCTCCCTGCCCTCCAAGGAATAGCTTGTCCTCAAGCTGTGGTGGTGGCTATGGCTACAGCCCTAGGAAACCCCAAGTTGATGATATACTGTGACGTTTACTGGTGATCTTGAAGACCGTGACCTCCACGTACAGGTGCATCAATATTGATGGCATCTGTGATTGCCACGCCAGGTGCGGGGGGCAACCACAGTAGTGTTGTGGTAGGCTTCCACGATGCGGTCGCCGTGACAGGCTTCGGTAGGGCCATGGTGGCATTCGGCAACACCGTGATAGGATATGACACGGTCACAGCGGGTGTCGGTTGTTCTGCAGCCGGTAGAGGCAGCGACATGGTTGCCGCGGCAAGCTTCGACAGCAACATGGTTGTCGCAGTAGGACGTGGCAGGGTTGCGGCAGGTGTCAGCAGAAACACGGCTGCCACGGCATGTTCTGGTGGCGCCGTGGCGGTTGCTGAGAATAGCGCCATTGCTGTCTCTTGTTACGCCTTCTTCTGATTCATGATCTTCTCTAAGGTGGTATGCATGTTGAGGAAGATGTCCGCCATCTTCTTGTCGATGTTGGCCATCTTGTTGGCGTTAGCTTTTATCGTGGCTATCAGTTGGAACCTGCAAAACCAATTCGCTCGAGCAGTTCACGCGAGAGAGAGAATAGCTCAAGAACTCAATGAACTCAAGAACACACGAGAGGCTTTTGTTTTGGTGCTGCGTACAACATGCATCGTTTTCTAGTTTCTCTTCTCCTTTTATAATGCAAGACAAAGCAATGATGCAAACGAAACGATGCAACAGAATGAGAGCGTTGGAGTGCTTCTCGCGTCGTGGGTTTTGAACGTGTCCATCCCCACGCCCGCACGACGCGTGCACGTCCGCAGGCTCCGACGCGTCGCGAGCTATTCTCGCCACTACGCGCACGGTGTGCGCATGCATACGTATACATGAACAGTACTGATACGTATTCGTGCATATTGCCATGCAGTCCCACGTACACAGGACCATGCACCTAACAACACGCACAAGTTTACTGCTAACAGTGGCCAACGATTCGGCAACAGGAACCATGGTAGCAGAAATCGTGGGAAGGGATCGATTGCTCTGATACCAAATCATCACGAACTCGGCGTGACGAACGGAGAAGGTAATTGTGTTGAATTGGAAGCCGAGTTCTAGGCCCCTTCCGGCAACCAGGAGGAGCCGTCTTGGCGAAAACGCGATGGGAAGATACAACGCAGAGGAAGAATGCTGGAAACAGGGGAAGACAGTCGGTAGGATAGCTAAGAAAGTTGATCTTTTCTTGTCCTTTGAATTATAATCTCCGACCTATATAACGTACAGACCAATTTTCCTTGACTCAACTTCCTAAGCTGAATTGGTAACAAACTCTGACTCTTAATATTATATCTATTACTACCTTGAACTCTAATTGCCGAATCAGAACCACTGTAGTCATCAGGCGTTGTCTTTTGTCTCTCGGTTGCCGACTAGAAGTCCTTTTGGTGTACGCTTGGAATATGTTTTGCCCCACATGACAGCATGCTACTAGTATTTCTACACCCAATGAGTGTGAACTTATATACTCACGTGGTGCATAATTCAATTGAAATTGTCAAACAATGCTGAACGTTGTGCTGATATTCTTGTGTCATGGAAGGAAGGTAATGTTTTACATTATAAACAAATTCTATAGTGTTGTTATGCTGATAACTTCGAATTGTTGTTATGTTTAATTAAACCTTTATTGGTCATAACAATGTTGTCATGCCTGCCTTCTAAATTTGTCTTGTTTGATCACTTCTTGTTCTAATGTAATTATTGTTTGCATTGTTGTTTTTCGTAGTTGGTGGAGAAAAAGAGGGACGATGTTCTTATGTTCCCTCCTTCTGATCAGCAGTCACTGGAACTTCATATGCTTACGATGATCCAAGATCTTGCTGCTTCATTGTTGATGGAGTTTGAGAAATGGGTCTTACGTGCAGAATCCACAGGAACTATTCTAAAGACGCCTTTGGATTCGCAATCCAGTCTTGGCTCGGAGGAGGTTCATACTCTAGGTGTTCCGAGTATTTTGACCAGTGTATGTTGATGATGTAAATGGCCCAATACTCTATTGCTTATATAAGACAATATACTTCTATATTTTCTAGGTGATTAAGGCTAAAAAAAGAAGGCTGGGCCGTGCACAAAAGATAATCGGAGATTATTGCTTATTGGCTGGATCACCTGCTGATGCTAATGCACATTACACCACATCAATAGAGCTTGCAAGATTGACAGGAGATGTTTTCTGGCATGCTGGAGCCCTTGAGGGTAGTGTCTGCGCGTTAGTGGTGAGCATTGACACCAACCCATCGAGCTTTGGGATTGAAAGCATTCTGGTTGTTCAATTTTGTTCAGATTACTGACATGCCAGTAGTGCCTTTGGCGCTGCCTCTATTATATCTTATTGGCAGTGTTACTCGCAGGTTGCAACCTTTCTATGACAGTTTAAGGTGATTATTTTATGCTTGTAAGCAGGTTGATAGGATGGGCCAAAGTGATCCTGTTTTGGAAGATGAAGTGAAGTTTCGTTATTACACCATTATCCAGCTATACAGAAGAGCAACCTTACAAGATAATGCTCAGAGGTATTGAATTTGGTGTGCTATCTTTCTCAATTTCTATATGCGAACAGCATGCCCTTCCGTCACATATGATATGACAATATCCTGCCTTTAGATTTTGTTCCATGATTGTTACATTCTACATGAAGTAAACCTCTTTTGTTCCTTGTGAGTTACATATGAAAGAATTGAAGTGTTCTCATTGGTCTTTATGAGCTACTGATATGTTGAAGGATTCATATCAATTCCAAGAACTGTTGTTCATTTATTTCATAAGTGCATCACTATATTAAAATTTTCTTGGCCATTATTTTTGTTTGGTTTTGGTCCAAATTTATTTTGGCTTGAAAAATGTTGCTTCCTTTCGTGCTCTTGAGTGTGTTTTTCCTCTGTTCTATATCCTTCCCTCTTTTTTTTTGACTCATTTAAGTTGAGCATCCTCTTTACTAGTATTCCATCAACACTGAAAACTGGTTAGAGGATTGCATGTTATACTGAGCTATTTACTTGGTGGATTTACTTAATGCACTAACATTGCAGCTATACTTCTTTTTTTGTAGAGTTTCACCTGTGAGCTTTGAGCTTGAAGCTGCATTGAAGCTGGCAAGATATTTGTGCAGGTGAGCCTCCCTCATGTTCTATACTCCTATGAGTAGGAGTCTTGCATAGCCAGTTTTGTCGTGCTCTGTTAGCAGCGAATTCTTTAGAATGAGTAGCTGAATAACTTTGTTGGTACTTGGTGGTAGTTTCTTATACTTAGGTAATACAGAATTATTTGACTAAAAGAAAGTAAGAAACTAGTGTGACCTTTGGAATGAGGTAAGAGGTTGCATCAAAGTGTACTCTGTTTAGGGTAAAGTTGTTCATTGACATTTTATTTATTTCTTTATCAGACGGGAACTCGCCAAGGAGGTGTCAGATTTATTAATGGGCGCTGCAGATGGTGCCAAGGCTCTGATTGATGCCAGTGACCGATTGGTACTATATATTGAAATAGCAAGACTTTTTGGTACTCTTGGGTATAATCGCAAGGCAGCATTTTTTTCAAGACAAGTTGCACAGTTATACCTTCAGCAGGACAATGCATATGCTGCTATGAGTGCTATGCAGGTTCTAACCATGACTACAAATGCATACCATGTTCAAAGCAGGAAGACTAGCAAAAAGGATCATGCTTCTCCCAAGGTGAGTTTGTTACACACTTGCAGCACACTGATAATTAATTCATCATTCTTAATTATGTTTACTATATTGTGTATTTGTATGCTCCCAACTTTTCCAACGAAACTTCCTTTTTTATTTCTTGGGTGCTGTTTTACTCTTAGCGGAATCATGTCAACCTCAAAACTGCCACTTCCTTTCTGATGGAAATATGATGGAAGTAAACTGTACATTGTCAGTCAAGAGTTGATGTCTATCCTTTTATTCATTTTTACCCCTTCTTTTGGTTGAGGTGGAGATCTGGGTAGGATAAATGGGGTTGACGAGAATACAAGTCGCATTTAGCATCTTAGGATGAGAATCACCTTGATTAGGAAAAATATGTGAATTGTAAAACTAATGCTAGCAAGTATTAGTAGACAGACCTGGCTTTCCCGATGAGCATGGAGTTGAATGCTTGGACTCTCACCCAAAGGGTGCATATTTTTATTTATAGGTGCAATAGATCATAGTTCAGAACTTCAGATGTCCTTATCATAACCACATGACATGATCATAAGGACCGAACATATTTATTATCCTAATATTTTGAGATAATTTTTTGTTTTACATGTGTTGGTAACACTATATTACTAAATATTGTTGAATTTATAGTAGCATTGGTAATCCTTATTTGTTTAGGAACTTGGTGCTTGCAATACTGATGTTGGAAAAGGGCACCCTCAGTTTATAGTGTCGTTGTTTGAGTCACAATGGAGTACCCTTCAAATGGTCGTTCTGAGAGAGATATTGATGTCTTCAATCCGCGCTGTGGATCCCCTCTCGTCATGGAGTGCTGCAGCTCGTCTTCTTCGATCATTTTACCCACTCATCACCCCAGCTGGTCAGAGTGGCCTGGCAAGCTCACTTGCAAATTCCGCTGATAGGCTTCCATCGGGTACCCGATGTGCAGATCCTTGTCTTCCTTTTATCAGGCATGTTATTTACCATTATTCTGTTAATTACTATGTTTAGGAGAAATGAGAATAAATTCTATATGAAATAGCCGTTAAGTCAGAAAAAAGCTCCTGATATAACCTGTATCTTTACTTGTTTTCCAAGAATTTATTTTTCCGAAAAAAGCTCCTGATATAATCTGTATCTTTACTTGTTTTCCAAGGATTTATTTTTTTCTTTCTCCTTGCTTTTCCAGGTTGCATTCTTTCCCACTTCACCCTTCACAAAGAGAGATAGTAAAGCGCAACCCACATAAAAAAGAGTGGTGGACCAGTGAGGGTCCTTCAGGGCCTTTTATTTATACACCTTTCACCAAGGGAGGAACATCTGGGACTAGCAAACAAGAGATAAATTGGATTGTGGGAGAGCCAGTTCAAATTATGGTAGAGTTAGCAAACCCCTGCAGCTTTGACCTAGTTGTTGAGAGCATTTATCTCTCTGTTCATTCTGGAAATTTTGATGCCTTTCCAGTTCGTGTTAATCTTCCACCAAATACTTCCAAATTGGTTCTGTTATCTGGAATTCCAACACAAGTCGGACAAGTATCAATTCCTGGGTGCATTGTTCACTGTTTTGGTGTTATTACAGAACACCTATTCAAAGAGGTTGACTGTTTGCTCCTTGGAGCTGCACAAGGGCTTGTTCTTTCTGATCCTTTCAGATGCTGTGGCTCTAGCAAGTTTAAGAGTGTTAACTTTCCTAACATTTCTGTTGTTCCTCCTCTGCCTTTATTAGTTGCGAATGTTGTGGGTGGAGATGGTTCTATTCTTCTATATGAAGGTGAAATTCGTGATGTTTTAATTACACTGACAAATGCTGGAAATGTGCCAGTTGAAGAAGCAAATATTGCATTATCAGGGAAGAACCAGGATTCTGTTATTTCGATTGCTCATAGCACATGGAAATCTGCACTTCCTATAAAACCAGGTGGAGAAGTGACATTTGCAGTGACACTAAAAGCCTGGCATCTTAGCTTGGCAGATTTGGAAGCAGATGGCAGCAGATCTCCAGCAAATTCGAGAAGGGTAGGAAGGGAAGGAATCAATCCTTTCTTGGATATTCACTATGCTGGTGGGTCGTAGGTGTCTAACTCTTCTATGTTCTTCATCATCCTTTTAATATTCAGCTTCTTTGATTATCTATAATCCTGTATGTGAAATCAAAGTTACTCAAATAAACATATTCCCATCCAGATGCATTTGTACTACACTTTTCTTTATCCATCTTAGATTCAAATATGGCAGCAAAATACCATAGGAATTACCTACTCGAAATCACTATGGCTGCATTTAAACAAGTAGCTTAATGTCATAGTTATCATGTGTAAAAGCCATAGTCACTTATTAAGGGTGAGTAATCTTGAGTCAACTTGATGTAGAGGGTAAAATGGTGAAAATACCTAAATCTATAGTTATTAATCTACCTATTGCAATTAGACACTTACAACTTTTTCAATTTCTCATGCGGTGAACTATGTCTCTTTATTCGTGTTAGTAAATATCTGACTAACTCGGCGATACTCTTGTGGACTTATATAAATGAAATGTGGAGAAGATTTGTCTTTCACGACCTACTCCACACATCCTTTGTAATGTATGCAGACATATTGCTGTTAAATGGTTCAAGGACTAATTTTCTACTTTCTGTCACTTCAGGTCCTTCAACAAACCCAGAGAATGGTGAGGTTTCTCTTCCACCTGGAAGACGCCTGGTTGTTCCATTAAATATCTATGTTGTACAGGGCATGCGCCTTGTAAGAGCACGCCTGTTGTCCATGGAAATACCTGCCCGGTTTAGTGAAGCACACTTAAGACCTGTTAATGGCAAAGATAATATAAGCAATGAAAGTGATTTGGTGCATAATGACATTAGCTTATTGAAGATTGATCCCTATAAAGGAAGTTGGGGGCTCCGCCTTCTGGAACTTGAGCTTTTCAATCCTACGGATGTTGTTTTTGATGTTGATGTTTCTGTCCATTTGGATGGCACAAATGCAGAGCAAAAATTACTTCCAGAAGATAATACTGCTGATGCGGCTTGTCACAAAACTAGAATTGATCGTGACTATTCTGCCAGAGTTCTCATACGTCTTGAGCACTTCAAATTACCTGTTCTTGATGCTTCCTTCTTCGTAAAGGAAAATGGAAGTGATGAACCTTTTGGATCCAAAGCAGCTACCATAGCTGAAAAGAATGCCAAGGCAGAGTTAAATGCCTCTATCAACAACTTGATTTCAAAAATAAAAGTGAAGTGGCATTCTGGGAGAAATAGCTCAGGTGAGCTGAATATTAAAGATGCTATTCAGGCGGCACTACAAGCGTCTATAATGGACATACTGTTGCCTGATCCCTTGACATTTAGCTTCAGACTTTCTAAGGATGAAACTGTAGCCAAAACTGATTCTTTGAAGGAGTCTGGTAAACCTGGTGATGATTCCAGTCATTCTACTGATGAGAATGTTGGTCAATCTACTGTTGAGAATGTTCTGAGGTGTAAAGATCCTATATCTGCTCATGAAATGACCCATATGGAAGTTCAAATTCGCAACAACACAAAGGAAATTATTCGGATGAACCTCAGTATTTCATGCAAAGATGTTGCAGGAGAGAATTGCTTCGATGAAAATAGCGCAACCGTTCTCTGGGCAGGTAATTCAGTCATCTGTATAATAATGAACATTCCTTCCTTGCCATCCTTGTCTGTTTTGAGGTCCCCCCCCCCCCCGGCAGCAATATCAATGTTAAGCAACTCGTAGTGCAGAGCATAATGGTGAAAGATCACAATAATTTACATTATGCGTAGTTTCCTGAGCACCGACCAGTTAATGTTTTGGAGCTTGTCCTTTCACTGCCCCTCATTTTTGTCCATCTCAGCTACGCTGATCCTTCTGAAAATGCGTTTTTGATTCTGTAGTGTTCCAAACTGGGCAAGAAGAACTTCATGGTTACGCTGATCCTTCATTGCACTACTCTGACAAGTTCCTTTTTCTATGTAGGTGTTCTTAGTGACATACATCTGGAGGTTCCACCATTGCAGGAGGTAGTACACCCTTTTTCCGTCTACTTCCTAGTACCAGGAGACTACTCGCTGCAAGCTTCTTCTGTTATAATTGATGCCACGGATGTTCTTCGTGCTCGGGCGAAGGCAGAGTCGCCAGATGAACCTATTCTATGCCGTGGATCTCCGTTCCATATCCGTGTAGTTGGTACAGCTTAGGCAAACGCTCTTTGGATTAGTTTAGAGACCTCAATTTCTACCGTGACATGTGCAGCTGTGAAAAAAATCTAGTACGAGAGCATGCTCCCTCCTATCCACATGTGATTTGTTAGCCGCTTGAAGGTTTCCTTGTAACACAATTGTGTTGTGTACAGTGTAAAAGCATAGTGAATATTATTTCGAACAGTTGTGACATTGCACGTTAATGATATCAGCATCTTGATTTGAAAATCTGCATGTCTTACATATCTTTTACTTACCATTTTCCATGAATATACCTTTCTAGCATTAAGAGGAAAATGATGAGGATTTGATGCTATTAGAGTAACTCCAGCAGGGCCCTTAAACAACAAGTCCCTAAACCAAAATTTGAGGACTGAGGACAAAAACATAGGTCCAGCAGGGCCCTTACTCAGACCCTCAAAAGTAGGATGCCCTCAAATTCACCCATCAAGCCCTCATTCCTTGGGACCCTGGAGGAGGCCCCTACTTTTGAGGGTCTGAGTAGGGGCCCTGCTGGACCTGTGTTTTTGTCCTCAGCCCTCAAATTTTGATTTAGGATGATGAATGGATCCCACATGGCAGTGTCTATTAAGATGAATTTGAGGGCCCTGATTTGAGAACTACTGCTGGAGTAGATGCAAAAAAATCAAGCTCTCAAATGTTAGGAGAGCCCTCAAATCAAAAATAGGGGCCTTGATTTGAGGGTTCCCGCTGGAGATGCTCTTACAAGCTGCAAACCCTGCACCTCGCTCACGTAGTCGTTAGAGTGAGCAGACTCTCAGTATACGTGATCACCACACCTATCCTGGAATCTAGCAGCTGCGGCACTGACGTACGTAGTCCCAATGGATTTACAGCCCGCTTACTTCGGCTAAAAAATATAATTTATAGTTAAAATTCTATTATAGTTGATTGAAATTACACTGTCACTGATAGTGATTTATTTAGTGTAACTAGTTGGATGCCCGTGCGTTGCTACGGATTAAAACATAATCGTAACATTTAAAAAAGTCTAATTGCAAAATGATAGGGAGCAAAGGAAATACTCTAAAATTAGTCTATCAAACAAGAACACTATAGATCAATGGCGAAGCTAGGAATAAAATTGAGGTTAGGCTGAATCTTTTGTCGGACTAAACTAAATTGATATAAATATAGTGTTTTACTTTTTACAGAATTTCAAATTCATATAGAAACACACAATTAGAGACAAATAATGCAAAATAAAGAAATATAAAGTAGATATCTCGAAAGTCGATAATACGAAACGCATACTCAAGAATATATAATTATTCTACCATGAGTGCAGATTAGCGATAAGTCACCTTTGTATGAAACATATGAAAATTAGTGATATAATAGAAACTTGTGAAAGACAATAAAAATTTAGATCATATAAAACATATCACAAATAAACTAATTTGAATCATAAGATAAATTTGAATCACGGGGAAAATGCATTATACGCGACTTCATGCCTTGGAAGCGGTTTATGATTTTATCATCATCAATACTTTTTAAAGATCTCTCGCTCAGTGTAGCACACTATCAAGTCATTGAGCCACTCATCCGCTACCTTATTGCGCAAGTTTGTTTTGATAATATTCATTGCTAAAAATATTCTCTCAACAGATGCCGTTGCCATCAGAAGTATCAATGTCAACTCAATGAGGCGATATACCAATGGAAAAGTTCTATCTTTTCTTGTTTGAACCATCAATTGAGCAAGTTTTGATATATCACGACATCCATTGAATTCTTCACTTCTTCTAATGTTGAGAATAAAAGTTTGAAGCTGATTTCTTAATAAGAACCGATTAGCATCCGTGAAATCATCAGCATAAATCTCAGCAAGTCAAACAAGTTTATCAACATCAAAATTAGAGAACCAGTCACTTGAATTGCTTGCGAAATAATTACACAAAGTTCGTTTCTCCATTATAGAAAAATCTACAAATAAATTAATTATTGTCATTATAAAACTATAAATCTATAAATAAATTATAAAGATTAAACTATTAACTATCTAATATCTATATACAATTACACACTAAAAATATAAACTCTTTAACTCTAAAATAGTAAATTAAGAGGGAGAAAAATAAATTGACATAAATAGTGTTTTACTATATTTTGTCGGACTAAACTAAATTGACATAAATATAATGTTTTACTTTTTACAGAATTTCAAATTCATATAGAAACATACAATTAGAGACAAATAATGCAAAATAAAGAAATATAAAGTAGGTACCTCGAAAGTCGATAATACGAAACACATACTCAAGAATATATAATTATTCTACCATGAGTGCAGATTAGAGAAAATATTACCACTTACCACTCACTGATTCCGGCGTTGTCCACTGTCCGCTCGGTCTCTCCTCTAAATCACTCTCGCAATCTCCGTTGTCGCATGTCCACTCTCCACTCTCGCCTCTCGGTCTCTCCACTCTCTGCGACGCGAATGTGCAATGCTCCTGCCGGCCGGCTACCATCCTGCCTGCGATTTGGCTCTCCCGCGGTCCGGCCCCCTCGCCCCTCGGCAGCTTGGCCCTCGCCGCCCCCGCGCCCCGGTGACATGCGTCATTTTTACATACATTTACCCGTCATTTTGCCCTTATATTCTTCGCATTTTGAGACCATTTATCATCATTTACATACTTTTCCAATATCTAATTGCTCAAAATGGACCATTTTTTATTTTCATATTTTTTTCGTAGGCAGGCGCGATTAAGGCGCATAAACGACAAATTTAGCATTTCGGGACTACTCCGTACAGATATACGCGTCGTCACGGATGTGTAAGATCAAACCGCGATGAAATCGGAGTTTCTGAGGGCCAAAACAGAAGAAATCTAATAGGGAAGGACCTCCTTGTAAACCCTGGAAATGTTTGAGGGCTAAATCGCAAAAAATTCCAAATCCCCAACCGGCCTAAAATCCCTAGCGCCGCCGCGAATTCTTCTTGAGCCCGGTTCTTCTCTCCGTCTCCCCTTCGCCTTCTTTCTTCTCCCCCCATTCTCCTCCACTTCCGGCCGCCGGTGAGCGCCGGGTCGTATCTCGTCGGTGCGCCATTCCATCAGCCGCCGCCATCTCCCCGCGTTCCTATTCCTCTCCTCCACCAGGTCCGTCGGCGCGCCACCTTTCCTCACTATCCAACGTCGCTGCTCCCTGCAGTCTCCCTCCGTCGGCAGCTCTCCTCCACCGCGCCTCCCATCTGTAGCTCCACGCTTCCCCATCATCTCGGCCGCCGCAGCTCGCTGGCGCGCCTCCGCCTCACTTCTCCACCCTGCTCACCAAGTCCACTACCGCCACCAAGCGCCGCCATCGTCTCCATCAGTGCGCCGCCGCCTTAGCTCTTCCTCTCCCCTTTCCACTGTTTCTCCAGCGCCGCCTCCTTCCTCCGCCCCCAACCGGCGCCGCCCCCACCGTCGCCTCTTTCCTCTCCTCCGCCCCCAACCGGCGCTACCCCCGCCGCAGCCGCGCCTCCTCCTTCCTCCGCCCCCTTCCTCTCCGAGCCAGCCGCCGCCGCAGCCGCGCCTCCTCCTACCTCCGCCCCCAACCGGTGAGATGGAGGTCGCGCCGCCTCCTTCCTCCGCCCCCAACCGGCGCCGCCCCCGCCGTCGCCTCCTTCCTCTCCTCCGCCCCCAACAGGCGCCGCCCCCGCCATCGCCTCCTTCCTCTCCCCCGCTGCAGCCGCGCCTCCTCCTTCCTCCGCCCCCTTCCTCTCCGAGCCAGCCGCCGCCGCAGCCGCGCCTCCTCCTACCTCCGTCCCCAACCGGTGAGATGGAGGTCGCGCCGCCTCCTTCCTCCGCCCTCAACCGGCGCCGCCCCCGCTGTCGCCTCCTTCCTCTCCTCCGCCCCCAACCGGCGCCGCCCCCGCCGTCGCCTCCTTCCTCTCCCCCGCTGCAGCAGCGCCTCCTCCTTCCTCCGCCCCCTTCCTCTCCGAGCCAGCCGCCGCCGCAACCGCGCCTCCTCCTACCTCCGCCTCCAACCGGTGAGAGGGAGAGATTTTTAGAAAATCCAACCGGTGAGAGGGAGAGAGAGAGGGTGGGTGGGAGAGAGAGAGGGGTAGTAGGTGAGGAATTTTTGAAGTGAAGCCCCCGTGAGCACAGCCAAAAAAAGTGGCTCCACATGTTAGTGAAAAGGGAAGGAGTGTAGGATGCACCATCATCTTGAACTCCTCCTTTTAAGGAGTAGAGATTAAATTTAAAAAAATTAAAATAGAAAAAACAGGTTAGCCTATTACCGACAATGCAAATAAATACAGGGAAAAAGAACCGGCAAAAAATCTCAAAAAAACCAAAAAGCTAGGAAAAGACAAAATTTAGGAATAATAAAAAATAAGCCAGAAACTAGAAGCTGGCCTTAGGCATACCATGGCACAAACAATGAACATACCGTGCAAGTCTAGGCCGATCAGATGTGTTGTGCTTGGGTCGGCATCTCGGTACGGTGGACCGATCTAGCATGGTATGTGTAGTAACTATTTGGTGGTAATACAATAAAATTGCTTGTGGTTGATAATAAAATTACTTGTGTTAGGATTAGTGCATTCTTCTAAGTGCAGACGAGTGATTTAAAATTACTTACGACTGGAGTAACATTATTCGTGATTGACAGTAAAATACTTACGACTCCACAATTATCAGTAAAATTACTTGTGACTGACAGAAAAATTACTTACAATTGATAATAAAATCAATGGACCATCGGTGGTCTGTTTGACTAAGTATGACTGATCCGGCTTGGCAAAATCTGACTTCTCTCCATGCCATAATTAGGCCAAAAAGCAAACACTTGGGCCAGTATGATACTGTACAATAATTTATTTAGACTAGATATGTCGATCTTATTTTGATTGTGCCCTATGCCGTGCTGTGCCGGACGGCTCGGATGACCAGCTCTGTTCGTCTGTACGCTGTTGTTTCTGGAGTTCGCAAGCTTAGACAGCTGGTGCGCGCGCGCGCGCTAAATTGCCCATCAAGTAGTTTGCGTGGAAGTCTCGAACATAGCAGTTGCCGATTGTTCCTTCAGAACCACTGTTGGTGCGTGATAGCTGCACGTATAGGCAGCAGCTCTCCTGAGCCGCTGTTCTGTAAGCTCGATTTGATGTCGACGTATGTCTGTATCTACTGATCGTCAGGATACATGGGCCCATCGCGCGGCAAAGCCGATCTGTGCGGCCGCACCCGTGCACCGGATAGGATTTGGCGCTTGGCAGACACCCACGCGCGCGCTGCGGGGGCCGTTCCGACGCTCGCCACCACCGCGCAGTGTTTCCTTCCATTTCCATGCGTCTCCATCGTGCCGCGCGCGCGATCGGCCCACCACCGCAACCTCTCTCGGCCGTGCCACCAGCATGCACCCACCACCATGGGCAGTGGCATCTGCACGCGCGGCCGACAGGCAAATCTCGTCGACGGCGCGGCTCCGTGGCAGCAACGCGCTGCAGGATTAGCCGCCTCTCCCGGATACGATATGGTATCACCGATCCGCTCCTCCTTTTGACTGGAGGCGCGGCGCTGTACCGGCTCGGCTTCCACCCTAGCGGTCTGCTGCTCCCACCCGCCGACTACTCATTGAGCGTCCACACACTTCCTCACTTGCATGGATGAAGTCGAGACGACTGGCTCACCACCACAAAGTAGAGATGACTTCATAGTGCGTTTTTACCGTAGCAGATAACCAGGCAAGTCAAGTCGTGATCTCATGATCGATGAAACATTTCAACCAATTGGAGTCGCAGGTTTTTCCTGATAATTCTTCACCTCGGCAAGCATACTACAGATTATATGCTGTGGTTCAAATGGAAAGGAAGACTTCAGAACACAGATACACATGAAGACTTCAGAATTTTCAAGATTGGAGCTTGGGAAGTAACTCGAGTCAAATCCCTTGTACAGAAGGTCGACACGGAAAAGGCTACGTGGCACCAAAATCTCATGATCAAGCTTTCAGAACCCTGGATGCCTCCTCATCAAGAACTTAAGCAGCAGTGAAAGCCTTCTTCCCCGCTCCACTCTTTGATCCCGCCGGAATGACTTTCAGCACATTGAACCTCACGGTCTTAGACAGTGGCCTGAAATTAAAACAATAGATGATTGATTTTAATAGATTTCCAGAGAGGAAGCTCATGGAATAAATGTATCTGGGATAACAATGGACATTTCATGTTCAAACAGTTAGAATTTGCCAAATTCACTGAGACACATGGAAAATTCACAGGCCAAAGTGCATTTCCAAAATTCAACAAATTCTGCTACATAACATGGGTAATCCCTTATAAAAGCTGATCACTGAAAAATTTTAACACAAGTTTTACCTGCACTGGCCAATGATCACATGATCTCCTTCCTTCACACGGAAGCATGGTGAAATGTGAGCAGGGATGTTGGAGTGCCTCTTCTCATACCTACATAAGCACCAAAGAAATAGTTATTGTGAATGAACCAAGATGAAGCCGTTTAGAAATTCAAGCCAACAATGGAGGTTAGCTTACCTCTGGTACTTCTTGACAAAGTGAAGGTAATTCCTGCGAACAATGATAGTCCTGTTCATTTTAGCACTGTGGCATGTTCCAGCTATGATGCGACCCCTAATTGACACGGTACCAGTGAATGGGCATTTCTTGTCAATGTAGGTTCCTGCAACAAGAAGCAAATTAAAGATATGATATGTAAAACTAAAGTTGGTTTGACAGAGGAACTCTAGACCAATGTTTTCTAAGAAACAAGATTAGAATGATCATCAACACTCTTAGCTAAACACAGATTTAGGAACTACAAAAATACTAATGAAGAAAGACATTAAAACTCCAGATGCAATGCATACATCAATGAATCCTTCAGATGTTACAACGGAGTATATGAAAAGAATTCATGTCCATCAGAAAGTAGAGCACTTCTCAAGGAGCATCAAACATCAAAGGAAGAATTAAACAGCATTAAGCTGACAAAGAATGGCGAAGTGAAAACTCTCACACGGCCACTGTGAATGTTTAGAAACAAGCCTTCATTTTTGACATCATTGCCATATGACTGTATGAGCAAGCACAGCTACAAATTCATATTTAACTACTGCTGAAACTAGTCGATATACAACTTGACCACCCAGATTGGACAAAAAAAAATACAGATACTGAATTGTGTCCCCAAGCTTTAAGGCCTTGACCTGATAACTGATGACACATGTTTTTGGCACAACCATAATCTAAAAGGGCAACTAATGGAAAAGGGGCATTCTGAAATAATGCAAATCGTGCTATCACCCCCTATCGGAAGTGTCTACAATTAGAAGCAGTAGAATAAGTCAAGTATTGAAAACCTAATGCAAGGAACTGTAACAAACAGGTTAAGTTACCTCCTTACAAGCTAACATGTTTAAAAGGTCCAAATCACTAGCAATAATGGTTGAGCAAGAAAGAATTCACACCTTCAATGGCTTCCCTGGGAGTCTTGAACCCAAGGCCGATGTTCTTCCAGAACCTATTCCCACCCTTGCCAGGCTTCTTCCCCTTCGTGGTCTTCTTAGGACTGGACCCCAAAGCAAATCATAAGAAACATCAGAAATGCAATACAGACAGGGAACACATAAAAGCATTTGCTCTCACCAGAGAAACACCTTAGGCTGCTTCAAGAAAGCCCTCTCTGTCTGCAAAAACAATTATGCAAAGAGTTTAATTCTGATACTAACCAACAAAGCAGACAGCTAAAAGATCTACCATACATGTCAAGGGGGAAAAAACGCAGACAGCTCGTTCGAGAGTGGAAGCGAGGAGGGGTTTGGAAGGGTTCTCACCTGCTCCGCCATGGTTGCCGCGCGAAGGAGGTGCCGGTGCCGGTGGAGAGACGCAGTGACCCGAAGCGGCGGCGGCAGGAGCTGCGGAGAAGAAGTGCCCGAGGCTTAAAACCCTAGCTTCCCTCTGCTTAATAAACGTATGCAGAGTCCGAGGCGGGCTTGACCAAGATGGGCTTTTGTGAATTCCGGCCTTGTGTTGCTTTCTCCTGAGTAAAGGTTAATATGGGCCGTAGTGTCGTCGTAGATGGGCTGGGCTTTGAAAGACTAGCGATGCAGACAGGTTGCAGCAACTCAGCGTATCATTCCAAAGTGATGTAGAGGGTGGATTCGATTCTGTACTAGCTGTGGCGGCTAGGAGACTAGCTGTGGCGGCTAGGAGAGGTGGCCCAGCATAGTGACATCACTGACAAATACTGTCAGCTTATCTGAATTAGGCCTTGTTTAGGGCATCTCCAATGGTTATAGCTAGTAACTAACTATAAGACTTACACATCATCTATATAGTACACACTAAAGTTAGCATTCTAAAGAACTATCTATAAGGATAGCTATTTGATGCTTACATGCACACACAGAATTTATGGAGGCTGCCTCGTTTGGCGCTATAGACTATCTCTAGAGCTGTAGAGAGCTGCGTTCTCTTTCTTCATTTAATATCTTCCACGTATGACAGTTGATGACATGGACTCTCTTGTAGATAGCTGCTATAGACCCATTGGAGATGCTCTTAGGAGGCCTATTTTTGACCAGAATCTATGTAGATGGGTTAGAATTTTAGTTCATATTTTTAGCTCATCTATGTGGATAATTTCCTAAGAGCAAGTCCAATAATAGAGCCAAGTGTTTGGCTATAAGTCAAATTATAAGAGCCAAGTTATACAATAATTTGTCTACAAAAGGTTTTTTATTATTATGTGGTACCATGTCTCATATTCTCTTTCCTATTCCTCATATACATTTATTATCTAGGCCCACCACTGCATAGCCTCCCGTGCCCAGCTTGTTGCTTGCATGAGAGCCAAGCTCTCATCTCTCTCCTCTCTTCTCTCCTCCACATCAGCAAAAATGCTGACTAGCTTAGCTATAAGACTATTATTGTACTTGCTCTAAGGGGGTAGGGCAACACGGCGAATTTTCCCATTGGGGCTGAGGGCCAATCTCCCCCACGGGGAATAGGAGCTGGCCCACTACACTAGCGGGGCGGGGATAGGGTTACCCTCCCTCCAAGGATCTTGGTAAAAATAATATTTTATATAATGGATAATTTTTTAATATGAATGATTGGATTTTTTCTTGTATACTTAAACTAAAACTTAAGTCTATATGTTAGAATATAGTTTAAAGCTATATTTAAAAATATACCTAAATAATTATAAAATAATAAATAAAATATTATTATTATTTTATGTAATTTAGCCTTTTTTTAATACTGTACGCATTAAGTGAGGTCAGAACCCTATGGGACCGAGGATAGAGGGGCAATCTCCCCCTTTAGCTTAACAGGGCCGGGCGAGCGGGGCAAGGCCGTGGGGCCTCCTTGGATCTCTGGCCCGTTGCCACCTCTAATTAGAATTGTGATGTAGTCTTCCGGACTGGATAAGAAAGAATTGACAGCAAGCCTCCAGTCGAGAGGAACAAGAGTTCTTTGCGTCATCTGATCCTTGGCGAACGGTTTGATCTGCCCAAGAGTGTAGCTAATCTTTGGCGTCTGAACAAGTTGTAGAGTGGATGGAACTGATCCAAGCATTCATCGATAAGCTAATCGAACAGCCTCTGAAGCATCCCTATCGCTCTCATCTCCTTGTTCAAGTGTCGCATCGTGCATCTGGTGCGGCATGTGGCACAGTTCGTGCAGATGAAGATTCCTCCGCTCACATAAGCCAGAAAACCAAGAAAAAAAGCGTGCGGCAATCGTGCCGGTGGAGCCTGCGTACTCACTCTGAGAGCCCGAATCAACAAGATTCAAAGCGAAGTTGGCATCGGCTTTTGCCGTCCCAGGTGCCCGCCACTTTGGAACTGCTACTAAGCTCTATATATATTTCGAAAGTCGAAGACGAAAGCCCCCCCTCCCCACACACACACACCCGCGGCTACTCGAAAGCTGGACAGGAAGGCAAGAAGCAGGAAAAGGTTGGCCGCGCGCGTGCCCGATCGCTTCGGAGCCCAGTTATTCCCCGGCAGCATCATGGTTGCGCCACGGATGAGAGCCGCCTGCCTGTGAGCCTGTCGCCGCTGCCTGCCTTTCGAGCTGCTCCATAGTCACCGGGCACTATCTATGCGTGCTGTTACAGGGCCTGTTTTTTTAAAATAGCTTTTGGTTATGGCTTTTGATTATTTATAAGAGAGAATATGGAGATATAAATAATTTGTGTGTAGTTTTAGCTGATATAAATGAAGTCAATACAACGTGTACTATAATTAACTTACACACCCTGCTTTAAAAAAATATTTCATTTGAAAGCTAGTTATTATAAAAAAACTAAAAATCAGATTTTAGAAGCTGAAAAGAAAATGTCCACTGTCTTCATGTCCTTGCGAAGTGGCAAAGATATGTTTGTAGTTTTGTAGACCTGGTGGTGGTGGTGAGACATGGACGATGTTTCTTGTCAATGCCTTGCCATTTAGGTCCTAATTGGACCACAGGAATATTTTCCCGATCTCTACAAAAAATTAGATTGTTTACTACGAAGTTATTGGGATTTTTTTTTTTGAAATACCTATGTTCCAAATGGCCCATTAAACTTTAATGGGGTCCTTTCGGACTTCATATAGGGTGTTGATGATGAATTTCTGGAATTCTTCAATGAAACAAATGGGCATAGCTAGCTAGCTAGCTTGTTGCACAAGTGAATCATTGTAGGACCAACATGGTAACAGAGAGAGCTAAATGATGCCGTCTAAAATTTCTCCTAAAGTATTCTTGATCCTCTTCTCAGATAACTACAGAGTTACTGAGAATAGAATCCATAGCCAAAATTCCAAATCAATTCAACTAAAAAAAATCAAAATTATGAAAATCCACAAACCATAAAGGTCTGACCTCTGAAACAAGTTGAGGCCAAAATCAAGCAAAACCAGGTTTCTTCATAAACTTTCTATCAAAGTGCCTATATGGGTGCAAATTGATTTTCAGAGGTTATCTTTATCTCTTATACATTCTTGGCACAGCATGACCAAAAAGAGAGGAGAGAAGAGGAAAAACCAACCAAATCAAGAGCAAATCAATTAACACAAGAGATAATTATAGAGATGGATAAAGAATGATATATTACTACTTGAGGAGAAAAATTTTATAGTCACTCCACCTTAGATGATAGAGAGCACACCACAACTCTTCTTTCAAACCCTCAATCTAACACTTGTGAATACTTGATTTCAAGAGATGAAGGTTGGATGGTAAACTATAAGTCTCTGTTCTAATCCATTAAATAGATGGAGTAGCCAGCTACATTTAATACTTAGTAGATACTATCCACTTAGTACAATGGAAAAAACCCAATAACCTCACACACAAGGGTTTTTAACTCACTCACTATATTTATGCACATTTTCAATGCGCATAAGTTCGAATAAGCTAAGTCCTTAGCCTTGATCCATTTTGATCTTCCCAGCTTCTTCATGACCTAAACTGCTTTTCCAAGAGTTGTGATTTTGTTTTAAGGTAGTTTTCGATAGTTTGGCTAAACAACCAAAATACCCTATCTTGACCTGGTCATCTTCTTCCATTGCAAGCAATCGCCATACTTGCTACGCGTCGACGAGTCTATTTTGTTCCGGTTTCACCGGACCATGCTTCACTTAGACCAACTAAACCACATGGCGCACCCCGCTATTTGAACTTTTCTTTGATATTTCTGGCCTTTCTCAAGACATGCTTAGCTCACCATCTCACCCAGCATTCTTGATCGTTCTGGGCCTCTGCTTCTCCATGAGTATAGCCCCAATTCTCGCCGTTGACTATGGTTGAGTCCAAGCAACCCTGTACATCAAAAAATAAAGAAATTATTTCTAGACACAAGTTCTTCATAACTTAACCCACGTTAGTAGTAACATTTCACCTTAATATGGTGAAAAGAGAGCATAAGATTAAGACAATCACAACAAAATATTAACGCTCCATTTTAGTGTGATTTTGCATAAACACTCTAAATTATACTCTAGATATGCATTTTTACCAATCTTTCTTTTTTTTCTGACAGTGGCATCAACAAGATGTATGGAAGAAGATAGAGCATGAGTGAAATAAAATAGCTGCAATTTATTCATTTTTAGTATAAAAAGCCATGAAAATTATCCAAAGTGATTTTAGAAGTATTACACCTAGGCATATTATGTGAAGAAACTACTTAGATCATGACAAATCATATATATAGCAAAACTAAAGCCAAATAAACAACAATTTGACATTAAATAGATTTTTAGCATGTCAAGTTGCTTAAGATCATAGTTTAGCTAAAGATATCTAAAAATGAGCCAAGCCATGTCAATAACCTAAATGAAACCAAGAAGCTACAATTGAGTAAATTTAGATTGCTACAAGTTCCATATTGAATTATTTTATTCAAACACTTGGAATTGGGCAGAATTATCATATTTATCACTTGCTAAAATTTATTTTTGGTTTTATCTTAGCAAAGCAAGTCCTAGACTAGAAGCCATCCACAACTGCCTCATAAGCTTCAACTATTTTTTTTATTTTTTTGGCTTTCTTAGCTATGTACTAGATCTCAAGCTGAGTTACAACATCCCAGGCAATAAGCTTAAAGGAGTGGTTTAGGTCATTCAAAACTTCCTCTGAGTTCATGTCTAGTATAATGGCAAGCAGTCTTATGAGAAAATTTTGATGAGATCAGTTTTTCGCACAAAAGATGTATATATATATATATGTATATATATATATATATATATTATTTTTCTAGCTTAGTTCAAGAATGAAGAGTCAATACTACCTTATGCTTCAACAAAAAAACTAGCATAGCTTAATTTAAATCTCAATTTAGGTTCATGACTTAACTTAGCCTATTTGACATGTTATAAATCATAAGAGAATCACTGGAGCACAGCTAGTTACAAGGTCTAATATAGCCAAAGATTTGTTGGCTACAGAGGTACGACAGAAGATGTGCTTTCCACAAGAGATAGTTCTTTTGTGTAAACTTGACGTACGACAGAAGATGTGCTTTCCACAAGAGATAGTTCTCTTGTGTAAACTTGACGTTGATGAAGTGGGCAAAGGAAGGTGTTGGTAGAATGCCTAAAGGGGATGAAAGGAACCGCGTACAAACACTGCGGAGCTTGATCGGAGTTTTTATATGCATTATTGTATGGACTATAGTACAAGACACACAACAGATAATGTTGTATGGTTACAGGAGATACACTACAGTTTCAACAACTAACAACTATTAATAGATACACATTGGCCATGTTCTTCTAGGCTGCCCTGATGGTTTTTGACTGTGGTTAATAGTTTTGTTTGTGCTTTTTGAGACGGTAGCAGACAATAGAGACATCGACGTGGACATCGCACACGGTTTTGGGTTTTGAAAGTTGTTTGGAGAATCTGCTTTGACAGACAACCTTGTTCGTTTCAACTTTTGGAGAAGCCAAAGACCCCGTTCTTTTTGGTTTTTTAGCTAGCTTTTGGATTAAGCTTCTTTCAGCAATCACTATTTATTATATTAATAAGTCGTAACCCAAAAGAGCATGCCTTTATTATATATTAACAAAGAGATCTATGTTGGGATACGGGGTAAGCTATATTAGTGCAAATTAAAAATTCTACCACATAAATCAGAAAGCCATGTGAGTAAGAGATTATAGATCGTTACCACTAAACACGCAGTAAAATTAAAGAAGAGTTGAAGTAGTCGATCTCCATGAGCCAACCGTCTCCTCCTCGTGATTGTTTCGATCAGTGCCACAATCAAAGCAACGCCTCTATCGAAATTCACACATTTAGGGAGGAACGTCGTGTATCGGTGTGCTAGCACCAGCATGCACGACAGAGTCTGTGAGAGGTGACGACTAGGGTTTCAGTAGGTATCTGTGAGATCCATCACTCAACCCCACACTTCTCTTAATATAGCCCCTTACTGGAATCCTACGTTAGGGCCCAACAAGATGTGAAGTCCACTTGGCTCATTAGTAACATATCCAAGAACTGATGTGTTCTAACCCGTTAAGTATGTTTATTTGGCCGTAGCTCGAAAACTCTTTTTGGTCCATAAGTCGGTAGTGGTCTCTAATAGGATATATTGACTCCCAAATATGCATAAATATCATATTGGATGAACCTATATACTGATTATGTACCGATCTCTTTGCCCCACGATACTAATTAAACTCAAGGCGAGAAGCATGGATTACTTAGTTGTGATTAACTCCTTAATCACATTCGGCATTGCCATGCACTTAATTAATCCAACTACATCGAGGGGGCTAGAAATATCTCTCCTATTATATAGGAGGGGCAAATTTCATCTTAATCACTTACATTTCGCCGCATGTTTCATAGTAAACCTGAAAGCTACCTTTATGAGCACCTAATTACAGAGTAGTATTTGGTAACATCTAAATAAACTATTATATATGTAGAAAACTATGACGATTTTAGCTCTATGAATCCTATATGCATTATGTATGAGACTAACTGATAATATTTAAGAATATAACAATTCATGTAGTATTTTATGGTAGGTCAATCCAACACCATACTCTCTAATATGTGCTCATATTATTGATTTATATCTCTATATCCATAATCCATGAAATATAATCATCAATTAATACATGTGCTGATCTATACGTCACAATTGTCCCATATAATGATATAACATCAGTAATAATTTAGAATAACACCAAAATATGAATAAAAAATTCCACAAATAAATTACATACTTATTGATCAATACAAAAGGCATTTATTCAAAAGAAAAAATATATTATTTAAAAATTATTAATATAAAAACGATACAATCATCTACCAATTGTTCCCCATTGTCAGCAATTCGCCGCTGATTGCCTGATAGATGGGATAGAATTTGGTACGTGGCCTGATGACCATCGAAGCCACATGTCCTCCTCAAATCATTGGCCATGTTTGCCTCCCTGCCAGATACGTGCATATCTGTATCGATCGCCTAGCTAGAACAAATCAAAACGGCCTCTGTGTCCTCGAAGGGCCGTTTGATCGATCGCCGAATTTGTTTACGGATTGCGTTTGCATGTGCGAACAAGACGACAAACCCTCACCGATCTGTATCGAATCATCAGTCGCATGTATTCAAGGAGGTAGCTAACGAACTAACAAGCTAGCCAGTATGCATCTCTTTCTCTTCTTTTTTTCTTGGCAACTACTGCTTCAGTGTTGCTGCGAACTGGAAAGCGATCGAGGTGTGTGATTCTGCGTTCACAATGCTAATAATTAAGGTGGTGCGGGGATGTCAGTCCATGATTGTTCTAATTAGATTATGTTCCAAACATGTTCTGACTATTGTCTTTTAGAAGGTGACTTTGAATAGAATGATTTCTTCAGTGGTTTTGCCGTTTGTAGGAATTCATACAGAGATCGTTTTGAATAAAGTAACTTCTCAATATAAATATCTCTTACTTTTTTAATCACTCTTACAATCAATCAAAAACTATAACACTTATGAACAAGTCGTTAGTCTCGTTTGATCGTGTCAGCAGAACAACAGCAGAGACAATTTTCTGCACTGGAAAGGAACGCGTATGGATAGACTTTATGTTCTTGGGTTGCATGCCTGTTGAGTGTTCGAGCAAAGGCAGGCAAAAGAGGGGTCTACACGCGCGGGCAGAGACAGCGTCAGATTGCAACTTTGCAATTATGTTGTACTCCCACGTGCTAGACCATGGCAGAGAAAAATAGCTGAAAAACATATCAGGAATTCAAAGTAGGAAGACAGCACTAAATTTGGCTGACTACTGGAGCCTATGCCGCTATTCTTTTTTCCAACTCGTATGATCTTTGTAGTGTTACTGTATGATGTGATTAAAGAGAGGGTAAATGATTGTCTTCGTTTTTTTTAAATCTCTACGTAGTCGATAACGAATTCGATCGCTCGAAAGAACACTTATTGCTCAGCTTTGCTCGCAATCGGATGCTTCGTAAAAACAACAATCATCAGAAATTACGAACCAGATTGATTCAAGATGTTCTTTATTACTGAATTTTTGTGGAGTTACAAAGTACCTTCACAAACATCCCTAAAAACCCTACCAAAAAAGCCTCGCAAAGCCACGGCCAAAACACTTGGCCTCTCCCTGCTTTTATATGCTAGAGTCTTAAACCGTGTTCGACTCAAACACGAACACGGAATCCTATCTTTTCCTCAAATCAAGAGATCTGAAACCCTTCCTAATATGCGTTTTACCAAATCTCTAATCCCTCCCGTTACAGATTCCTTTTATAACGTTTCCAATCTCACCACATTATGAAGCCTCTAGGAACGAACCTCCCGTAACTCCATCTCGCATCATTAGCCTCTATGTAGAAGCCTCTAGAACCGCATCACCCGTAACTTCTCCACGCATCACCACCTTTGATCTCCATGTACTTCAGGGTTAGCCTGACCATTTCGTGTGACATTCTCAACCATTTGGACCTCAAATCTTCTCATCCTAGTCCCAGTCCTCATCACCGACCATGATCGTCTCCACGCCATCCTGCACATGCAAAGACCGAAAAAATGTTTCCCGGCACAAGTTCTTCACAACTTGACCGTCATTAGCACACACACACACACTCACACCCTCCTTGTCCATCCATAAACAAGAATAAAACCATCCACGAACATCAACCAGGTCATTTACGACCATCAATTCCATCGCTTTCTACAAATCAGCCTTAGATTACTCAATACGACCGCTAGCTCAATAAGTACTCAAAAATAATAAGTATTTGGGAATTACCATCGTTTTGCTTCAAACACTCAGGAATACCACGCATCGCTACCGACCAAAACCATCAAGCACCGAGCGCCAAGTATATGACTACCGATCATCAACCAATCACCGCACCATCGATCACCGAGCACTGAGTATCACCGACAACTGCTACAACTAGATCAATCAACCACTGACCCAACACGAATACTCAAGGTACTCGAAGATCACAGGAATTAAAGCGCTTGTACCGACCATGAAGTCTATGAGTACCGACCGTGAAGCCTACAGCAACTGATTGCAAAGCCTTCGACTAAACCCGAAAACAACAACAGCATACTGCAAAGTCTACAACCATCGACCGCAAAGCCTTCAACTATCGCCCAGAAGAATCTCCGACTACCGAGTATCGAGTACCGACCAGTAAAGTTTATGACTATCGAGTACTGACCAGTGAAGTATACGACTATCGAGAACCGACCAGTAAAGTATACGACTATCGACCAATTACTATAGCTACGATCATAGGCAGGGTACTGTAGCTACGACCATCAACAAGATACTGTAACTTACCACCTTAGATCAGGTATGGTCGTTCTGCTGTAGTCGATGTTCCGTGGTTGAAGTCGGACGTCGTTGAAGTAGAACGTGGTTGTAGTCGAACGTGGTCGTAGTCGAACATGGTCGTAAACGACTCTGAGTCATAACCAACATGGTCGAAGTTTGGCGTGGTTGAAATCTGCCATGATCAAAAGCCGCCGTGGTCAAAATCTACCGTGGTCATTCAGCCGTGCAATCTTCTGATGCCACTCGAGTGCCATCCGATGTTTTGATGCATTCGAAAGCCGTCCGATGCTCCAGAGCTACTCTAATACCGTCCGATACTCCATTACTATTCGAAAGTTGTCTGATGCCACTCGGAGTGGTTCGAAACTACTCAGAGCAACCAAAACCACTTAAAGTCGTCCGATGCTCCAGAGCTACTCGAATACCGTCCGATGCACTCGGATTTGATCGGACTGGTCCGAAACTACTCAGAGCAACCAAAAACACTTGGAGAAGATGAAAACCACTCAGAGCAGACTGAAATCAATTGAACTTGAAACCTTCGACCGCGATTGACCAAAACTTTCACAAACACAAAATTCAAAGCAATCCAAATATCAATTATTTATCATCATTTTATTTACAACCATCAACATGATCTAACTGTTATAGACCAACACTTCAAGTGGCTCTCTTTGCGATATGCAACATGATTCGATTAGACGAGGGCAAAAGTGCTACATATGCATGAACGCTGTATTAGTCATTGATAAATGGCTGCTCTGAATTTCCTAATTGGTCCTCTCTAGAAAGAAGAAGAATTTGGTTTTGCTGAACCCGCAATTGGTGAACCTGCTTATTTATGGGATTTTGTTCATGCGCATAACAGTTTGAAGCTTAAAATTGCCCTTTAATGCTTCTAGGGGAGACAATGGATCACCAGGCACAACTCAAATCAGCCATGCATCATCTGCAAAGGAGCATCACACTATGATTCAAAGCTCAAAATCGAGAGCATGCAGATGCTACAATGAACTTTCCCGTTTTTTCTTGATCGATCACCAGTCCATTTCGAGTTTCGACCATAATTTATGTACCATAATATATTGCCAGGCCAATACGAAAGCGCGGTTCCTTGTCATCTGGAGCCTAATGGAATCCTAATAGGGGAGTGTCTAGTCTCTGATTAATGATAGATATGAGCATCATGCAAGTGTCATCGTCTCATCGAGTCTGCTTACCTGTAATATTAAGGACCAGAGCACTAAAGTCTTATGTGACTCTATCACTGGACATCGTAATAACAGCGGAAATGGTAGGTCCAGACTTTCGATCCGGAAATGGTAGGTCCAGACTTTCGATCCGGATGTTAGCTCCGAATGCTCGATTACAATATATTTTATGTATGTTTGTGATATTGTTATCTGTGTTTTTCTTGTAATATTTTTCATTTCGTATATAGAATATGGACTTTTGTATCACATATTTTTATTGCATACGGTGATTAAAAATATTATATATATTATCTAAAAATATTGCATCAGAGCGTACGATACGAATACTCACATCGTTCTTTTTTTTATTGTATATATGGTCGATAAATATTGTAGATATGGACTAAAAATATTGTTGATGGGAATACTCACATTATTTTTCATTTTTTACTACAAACATGAATAAAAAAATATTGCTAAGATGGCTAAAAAATATTACAGTCTAGCGTCGGACGTTCCGGCCGTAGTATTACCCTAATAGTAGTGTAATCTAATGGAGAACTGCATAAATTAATTAATAAAGCTTGCATGTGCAGCACGCGCACACACGTAGACAAATAATTGAGAAATGTCCCATCAAAGAGGAGACATGTGGAGTATATTTTCTCTCTTTTCGTATTAAGCAGGCATATTCTGCAAAGGGCGTTGGATCTTTTTTCGTGCAAGTATAAGTAGCTAAAAATATCCTACATCCTTTGTGTCAACACCCTATTTTGTACATTGAGAGCATATTGTAAACTAAAAATCAAGTATAACCCTGGGGGACCTAAGCATAAAAGAGCAGAGTCAAGAATTATGTCGAGAATCTCTATGGTTTATCTATACTAAACAATTAGCAGTTGATAATAGTGTCGAATTGAAATTTGCATTTGCAAAAGTTTGCAATTTTCAGAACTACCTGTCTGGGGCGGTTTGATCACTCTGCAGAGGTGGTCAGACCAACTCAGGCAATTTGCTAGGGGGTGGTTTGACCGGCATGGGTCAAGCGGTTAGACCGGCCCTGCAGGCTTTTAGCATTTGGACACTGAACTCTTGTGTAGAAGTGTCTTGAGATGTATTTGCACTAGGTATCACTTCAAATGGATTTCTGAGTTGAAACTAGATAGCAAAATAGCAAATTTCCAGATAGGATGTTTCTGCTGCTTTGTCCTGGCGGTCTGACTGGCATGAGGCAAATGATTAGACTAGGCTAGTGGTCTGGTTGGTTGTCCAATGGTGGCAAGATCGGCCATAACTATTCTTAGTTGAGAGGGGTTCTTGATTTTATGTGAATTGGTTATGGGTTGAGTTTTGAGATCACTCTAACGGAGTGATCAACTAGTACTCGTAACGAAACAGAACGAAATAGCATCCGGAAGCGTTTTGAGATTCTAGGTCATTGCATTCATTTTGCATGAAGCATATTTAGACTAACGTTGAATCAAGTTATGAAAAACTTATGACTGAAAATGATCTCTTGGTTTTTGATATGTAGGGTGCTTGGAGGCGGGCATGGTCGATGGTATGGACAGGGACTAGGCTCAAGGATGAGCTGATGTATGGTTAAGAAAGCCGGGTAAGATAGTTGGGTTCAAGAAGACATAGGAAAAAACAATAGATGTTGAAGTTAAGGTTCGAGAAATGGTTTATCGAATGGTGCGGTCGGTACAAATGAGGCGTGGTCAAAGAAAATGACATAGAGAAACTTGTCAATGCGTGATCTATTGGTAAACCTATACGTTGTAAGCATGGAGATTGCTTGTAAAGAAGGATATGACCATGAACTAGGCTCTAGGAAGAGGTGGGGTTCACAGTCAAAGCGATGGTGCTTTGACGGGAAGCCGAAATAACATAAATGATGAATGGACCAAAACCGCAGCACTTAGAGGGCGTTTAGAGAGCGGTTTAGGTCAAAGAGGCACTGAGGAGGCTAGTGGATGGAAGCTTACTCCTGAGTAGGTTTAAGCTTATGCACTTTGGGAAGCGTGCATAAGCCATGTGTTAAGTGTAAAACCCGGTGTGTGAGAGGTTAACGGATTTTTTCGGTTGTGCTAATGGATAGTATCTATTAGGATTACATGTAGGCTGTTTACTCTATCTATTTGAGTGAGGGAGGTTGGTGACTAGGGTAGGCAAGGCAAAGAAAAAAGCAACCAACCATCTTATTCTAGGGAATGAAATAATCATACGATGCGGATAGATCTCATATATACGTTCTAATGAAAATGTCAAAAATAAGGATACACCTTTCTCAATCAAAATTGAGAGTTGAGAACAAAGAAGCTACACGCATACTAGAGCAGCGAGATGTTGGTTGAATTCTTTTGGGTTGTAGTTTATGATTTTTAGTTAAAATTTTTGAATTATGACTATTCGTAAAAGAGTTCGGAGAGAGACATTTGTGTATAATTTTAACCGATATAGATGAATTTAGTGTAGTGTCTATTATAATTGACTTGTAGATTCCATCTTAAAAAGATATACCGTTTAAAAATAATTACTATAATATAAATAAAAAATCACAAATAGCAAATCCAAAAGAGCCCGGTCATTAACGGTGGTCCATTTACATCATCAACATGGTGATAGCACAAGGATGGTACATCATTTACGATGTGCGCAATTTTCTTTTCGGTGGAAGTAAAGATGACACAAGCATGCATCCACTTAAAACAGGAGGAGAAACCGAAGGGCAGAACTCGCAGCGCTAAGATGGACTAGGTGCACATCTAGCTAACTGGCCACTTGTTAGCTTCCGGCGGCATCCATCCAAAGTTCCAACCACCAAACGAACAAATCACACAAAAAAGACACCTCTTGGGCAGAAATAAAATTTGAGTGACGCTTGGCCATCCCTAAGTGCGAAACGTAATGTGGCATGTTTTCGATGGTGCTCGATTAGGTTGATTTTTTTGTGATTTATAGCTGAATTTTTATTGCAATTGATTAAAATTATATTGTAACTGATGATAATTTATTTGATATAATTAAATTTAAATATAGAAAAAATGAGTTAACCCAGTATATATAATATAAACGAATACGAAAAAAAAAGAACCAGAAAAAAACTAGAAAAATTCAAAACGAGTGGAGCCTAAGTACCTCACTAAGCGCTGTACACCGCGGATGCCCTAAAGCAAACAAACACAATCTTCCACTTATATATGACGCCACCGGCCACGTTGGCTAAAAGCTCCCCCTACTGCATCCATCAGGCAAAGGCACGGCCTCTCCCCCAGGCTCCGCGGCAGCCAGACACGAGACACCCCGACCGGCCACATCATCACACCGCCGTAGACACGCGCAGTCGCAGATATATACACGCATACACATACACGGTGGTAGTGCGCTGAGCTGAGCTTACTCGCAGGCAGCTGCTGCTAGCTAGGCGAAGAGGAGGAGACGCGCCATGGCGGGGGGAGGAGGCGGGAGCGGGGTGCCAGGGAGGGTGAAGGCTGGGAGCCGGCCACCGTGGGTGGGGCTGGCGGCGGCTGTGTGGGTGCAGGTGGCAGCGGGGAGCGCCTACGTCTTCCCGCTCTACTCGGACGCCGTCAAGGAGGCGCTGGGGTACAACCAGAAGGCGCTCACCTTGCTCGGCGTCGCCAACGACGTCGGCGAGAACGTCGGGCTCGTCCCGGGGGTGCTCGCCAACCACCTCCCACCCTGGCTCATCCTCGTCATCGGCTCCGCCTGCGCCTTCCTCGGCTTCGGCACGCTCTGGCTCGCCGTCACCAAGACCGTCGCCATGCCCTACTGGGTGGTACGCTCGCCTCCCCACTTCCCACTTCCTCTCCTCTCTCGCTCGCTCGTTTGCATCCACACGTCACACGTGTGCTTCGGTTTGTCTTGCGTGTTCTCCTGGGCTATTTGCCTTGTTTTGCTTGATCTGAGCGATTCATTGGGGGGTGGAGTCTCGACTCCCGAGTGATGATTATGAGTAGTGAGCAGATGAGCTAATTGGGGCTAAAATTTTATTGAGAGCTCTTCAAATTCTAGTTTTTTTATCTTTTCAATTCGAATCTTATCATTTTGGGGGTGTAATTTGTGGAGCATGTGTGATGTGCCTTTGTTGATCGAACAAATGCCTCGGTGATGACTGGAGGAATCTGCGGAATTTAGCAAGATAGATTATGCTCTTTTGTTTCAAGTAAGTAAATCATTGTGTTCACATGCGCATGTTTTTTTAGTTGTATGATTGACGTTAACGCCGGTAGATATTTTTCTTTTTCAAATTGGCGTGAAGTCCATAGGGTCAGATGACTAGCCGTTATGTCTTTCCGTATTCAGTGTTGAATGCTATTCATGGCAGTGGTCTCAAACCATTGAATACAATCAAGGCAGCAACGGCTGGGGCTTTTTCAACCATTGCGTGCGGACCGAGTTCATTCTCAGGAGTAATGACCAGGTTAATGGTCAGCATTGAGTGCGTGCGTTTTTGCATGAGAAAGTTAGAGATTGTGGGATGGCACGATCGGTGAACTTCCATGCACAGCAGAAGCTAGAACAATGTAAAGTGAGTCATAGAGATTGATTCCAAGAAACATAGCCCAAGAAAATTGCCCCAAACTTGTGTTCTTGTGCACTCTGTTCAACTTCTTCTACTCTGCTTTGTTTGTGCTTGTCGGAATTCACTATGCTGAGAAGAAAATTGGGTGTGTGATCCTGTGTCTTGCAAACATTCAGACTTTTCAAACTGTCTCTACATGTATTAATCTTATCACTTGACAAACTACATGCACCAACTCGCTTCTCTATAATCCTTATCTTCTTTGTGCAACCGCTTAAGCCACATAGCCTCACCTGGACCTACACAACCACTCTTGACCTCAGTTCACCTGTCTAGTCTCAGTCCATTACCGTCGACCACTACGTCCTCCAAGTCACCTGCACATCTAAAGGTCAAGTAATCATATCGAGCACAAATTCTATACACTTGACTCATGTTAGTCAAAACACAACCATGCACCAGCATCTCGTGCACACTCTCAATCCACTCAACACACCTCACTGGTCTCACACCTAGCCGACCAGCTAGTCTTCGGCCAAGTCGACCAGCTAGTCACTCCAAGCCACTTGACCAGTTGCAGCTAGCTGACCAGCTCCTTGGCGGACCGGCTGGTCTCGCCACGGCCACCCAACTAGCTCTACACTCCAGCCGACTAGCTCCCTAGCCGATCGGCTAGTCTCTCCACGGCTACCTGACCAGCTGCAGCTAACCGATTAGCTCTACACTCCTGCCAACTAACTCTACAACCAACCAGCTCCACACGACCAACGACCAGAGCTAGCCAATGACACGAAATCAAAATCAAACTTCAACTCCGAAGCATATCAAAGTCAAATATTTTTCACACATATGGGATGACCTCTACATGGTCTCACACAATTGATATAAGAAAGATGAGAGTGCTTGGTGATTACTATGCTTGGTGATGGTGCTTCAGCCATATTGGCAGCACAATACAATGACATTACAAGGCAGCGGTAGTGATGTGGCGATTGATGCTTGAGCTATGGTGGGCTGGCGGCTGACCCTTACACACCTGTGGGGCCATCAAACCTGATTGATTCATTGTCTGGCTATTGAGCCACTATGGTTAGGCTCGTCGAGTGTGATGGTTGCTTAACTTGCTGGTAGCCTCAATGGCCATCCAACCGTGGTAGCAATGCCCGGATGACACTCAATTGGTGGTTGTGACCACAGGAAGGTTAATGCTGAAGAGAGTATGTCTGAAATATTTTCATGTGGAACCTTTTACCACTAGAAAAACACATTGACATTGTAAAAGCATGCCAAATAAGAACAGTGAAGTTTGAGCATCCTTACCAGTGTGCATTTACTGATTACTATGTTCTGGGGTAGGCATGTAGCTGACTTTTTGTGCATGTTTCTTGCTTCCCTGTGACCCTGAATTCCTAAAAGTATCAGAATTTGTTCATGTTGTGCTGATTAACGTTTGCATACTTTCAGGCAGATATTAGACGAACTTTCCGGTTTGTGTTAGAAAGATGTATGTTTCTTTTAACTAAGATTTAACTAACTGTATCAAGATATTGGTGTTACGAAGAGTAATTCTTTCAGATGTTATAAATTTTTTTGGCCAAATGATCTGGAAATTCATAGTCAACTTTTGATATTGCTGAAGTTCGCCAAAACCATTCAAACACCAGTCAATTTGCTATTATTATGTCTACATGTTCAAAATATCAGCCAACAAAATGACCTTCTTTGAACAAAATGAAGCCCCTTTTTGTTTCATGATCCTCCATCTAGCCTCCTGATGTTTCAACGATTTACTCCATTCATGAAGCAATTCATAAACTGTGTAGTTCCTCCCAAGAGAATACAATTAGCAAGGTGCTGCTATCTTATTTTGAATGTTGGGAGAAATTGCATGCATGCAAATATTTCGAATTTCAGTTGACCCAGAATTTGGACATATTATATTTGAACCTTAATATCTTCTAATTGTTTCTAGACTAGTAAATCAGACCAGCAAGACATACCCATGCCTATCCTCATGGAAATCTCTGATACAGAAAGTAAAGTACAAGCACTCTTAAAAGGCAAAATTGGTTCTACACCATCAAAATTTATCATAATGCGGCGAGTGAGTGAATGCTCATTACATGACATGTTGCTACAATTTTTCCCATTTGGCTAAATATTTTGAAGCATCAAATTTACTCTTCATATAAGTTGTCTTGTAACTTGGTAGCTTGATGGATAATCCATATGTCATTATTTATACATCTTCTTGTATCTCGAACTTTCAGCTTAGTCTTTTAAACCTTGAATATTTTATGGATGGTATTGCAGTTGTGCATAGCTTTATGTATTGGCACAAACAGCAGTGCATGGTTGGGCACTGCTGCGCTTGTGACCAACATGAGGAACTTTCCTCTCAGTCGAGGAACTGTTGCTGGTCTCATCAAGGGTTATGTTGCTGTTAGTGCTGCTGTCTACACGGAAACATTTAATGGAATGCTTCAGAATTCACCCACAAACCTCTTGCTATTGCTTGCTTTGGGGATCCCCACCGCATGTATTGTGGTGATGTGTTTTGTTAGGCCTTGCACTCCATCGCTGGACGAGGACAATGCAACAGAACACAGCCATTTCATGTTCACACAAATTTCTAGTGTGGTTCTCGGTGTATATCTTTTGGTAGCTACAATACTTGGCGATACTTTAAAACTAAGTGACACTATTACCTACCTTTTGTTTGGTATAATGATACTTTTACTCCTTGCTCCACTTGCAATACCAATAAAGATGACACTTTATCCAAACAAACCAAAAAGGGAAAAGGCTAGCAAGCTTGCTCCATCTTATTCAACTGATAGTTTGTCTGGTCCGGATCAAGAGTATTTAGAACCACTTCTGGGTAGCACTTCGACAACACTTGTTACATGCACCAATGATTATGATGAGGCTACCGATGTGGATCTTCTGTTGGCTGAGGGTGAGGGAGCAGTGAATTTGAAAAAGAAAAGAGGGCCAAGAAGGGGGGATGATTTCACATTCCATGAAGCCTTAGTTAAAGCAGATTTCTGGCTACTGTTCATTGTATACTTTTGTGGAGTTGGCACTGGTGTCACTGTTCTGAACAACCTAGCTCAGATTGGAATGGCTGCTGGTGCTGATAACACAAGTATTTTGTTGTGCCTCTTCGGCTTCTGCAACTTTGCTGGGCGTATCCTTGGTGGATCTGTCTCTGAATATTTTGTAAGGTCAGCTCCCAAACTGGTTTGCAGCAACTTTATTCATATCATTTACTAACAATGCATCACTAAGACTGCATAGCAGCTAATGTAAGCTGAAGCGGTAAGGTTTCTTTACCTGCGTACTGTGATATACTGATATTACTCCATGTCAAGTCACTATTGCTCGATCACTTCTACTAACTCCTGATGATCCACTCAGACACTCTGGTCGTTGATCTATATCAGTTATTTCGCATCTGTTTTGAACACTCATTTATCCACACTTCTTTGTATTCTTTTATTTACTGGAACGATCCAAAATAATTTACGAGTTGAAACTTCTGAAAAAATGATTAAAACCTGATGGCAGGTCAAGAATGCTTCCTCGTCCTTTTTGGATGACGTGCACACAAATAATCATGGTGATTACCTTCCTCCTCTTTGCGACTGGTCTTCATAGCTTGATTTATGTTTCAACTACATTCCTGGGGATATGTTACGGGGTCCAATTTGCCGTCATGATACCAACCGTCTCAGAGCTTTTTGGGCTGAAGGACTTCGGGTTGATGTACAACTTCATGCTGTTGGTGAATCCCCTCGGCGCATTCTTTTTCTCAGCCCTTCTTGCCGGCTATATCTATGATAAGGAGGCAGCAAAGCAGCACCCGGGCGTACTGGAACCTTCAAACTGCTTTGGGCCTGACTGTTTCAGGCTTACCTTCTATATTTGTGCCATCGTTTGTTGCTGCGGAACCCTAATCAGTGTACTTTTCATAGCGAGGATAAAGCCGGTTTATCAGATGCTCTACGCCAGCGGATCGTTCAGACATCCTCGGAGTCAACAGCAACTGCATTGATGGATGTCATATACGATAGCATCAAGAGAGAAACCTTGAAAGTTCGAGTATGAGAACAAAAATGTTTTGGAGGAAATTACCAGCTTGTTGTCTGTAGTTTGCCTTCTTATCGCATCATATTCCAGTGTTGTATTGGTCTACGGTTGCTTGATTCATCCCGGCTGTATGGGGGTCATTTTGATTTCATCTGTTCCTGTTCTGTAAAGCTTTCCAGCCTAGTAGTTACTAGCATACAGCCGGCCGTCGATGCTATAACCGGACGAAAAACTTGGGGCGCGTATATTTGGCAGTTCTTGTACATCAGGAAGTTAGAGCATGTTGTACAATGAAATATATCTTCTGCATTCCATGCCCTATACTCCAAATACCAAGAGCGCCACGAGGTTATGTATTCTATCCTCCATCTTCTGGACTCTGAAGTCTGAAGAGGTGTCCCAAATTGCAGTTACCAAGTAACACAGTAACGTGAAATTCCATGAATATCTTCATTTTCACTTAATGTTAGTCTGGGAGGCTGCTGGAACCCTGAAAGCCCTCTCATAATTCCCTTCAATTCAAAAAAAATTGGACATGACTTACCTTCATTTTTCACCTATGATAGTCTGGAAAACATGATGTGCGTTAGTGCGTGGGAATTTCCTTCGGCTAGAGAATGATAGTCAAAAGCTGGCGGACGAAAGTCAGGTGCTAGCCTGATGTACCAGCTCTTTTCAAGAGCAATTTGGTGTACTTCACTCGGTGCATGACATATTGCCACGTTGAATGCTAGATGGATGCATGACAATTTAATTAGAAATCACCGCATTATGGCCGGAATCGGGTTGGAACTTGTAACAGGCGGGCGTGCACAGTATCAGATCTTAATCACTTGTGTGTTATGATGTATCTTAAGAGCAACTCCAGCAGTAGCCCTTAAAATATGGCCCCTACTTTTTATTTGAGAGCTCTCCCTACTTTTGAGGGCTCTGTTTTTTTGGGATACACTCTAGCAGGAGCCCTCAAAACAGGACCCTCAAATTCATTCTTAGAGGGGATGACACATAGGACCCACCCTCATCCTCATCCTACTTTTGAGGGCCGAGAAGCAAAAAACTCACTCCAGCAGGGCCCCTACTTGAGCCCTCAAAAGTAGGGGGCCCTCAAATCTCCCCCTCCAGACCCCCAGGAATGAGGGCTTGAGGGGAAGATTTGAGGGCCCTCTACTTTTGAGGGCTCAAGTAGGGGCCCTGCTGGAGTGAGTTTTTTGCCCCTCGGCCTTCAAAAGTAGGATGAGGGCTCAAATAAGGGCCCTGCTGGAGTTGCTCTAATAACTTGTGTGTTCAGAATACTCGAATTGTAGGACTTGCACTTTTGCCTAAATATTGCATGGGGCTCTTGTAAGGATAACCTTCAAAATTTATAGACATGATTTATAACTGTAGGATCGTCGACGGCAATCAGAGGGAGGTGAATGATTGCAGCGCCTAGCGGAAGCTTTTCAAAATTTATTATTATTTTTAAACCTGCAAATCACAGAAGCACACATAAAAAAAATATCCAACCACAATGTATGCAAAACAATCTATATATGTATATATATTTGATGCATGCATGAATCAAAAGGTTAGAAGCTTAACGTAAAAAAAAGAGAAGTAAAATCTAATTACTTTACCCAATCACCCTTTCTCGCCCAATCATCTTTTCTCTTCTCAGTGTACCAAAAAGTCACGGCTCCCATAACCATCAGGACAATGCATGCATGCAAAAAGGTTTTCCTTGGTACGGCACAGCGTCACTCGCCTTGATACAACACAGCGCCGTTACTTTTCAATCCACGCCGTGTCGACAGCTTTTGCTCACGGCGATCAAGACAACCGTGAAGAAACGTGATGTCGCCACGCAGACCAAAACGACGAGACGAGGATGATGCGAAGCAAACGCACGGCACCTGGATAATTGCTCGGTAGAGCGATGTGCAGGAAGGCCGATGCCTGGGCCACGCGCAGAGGAGCAGGAGGATCGATCCAATCGCGTCACCGCCGGCGCCGGGGGTGAGGACGGCGCCGCTCGGGAAAACAAATACGATTAAATATTTTGCTCTCGTATCAGAAACAGTATTTTCTCCAAAAGCCACGGCCAGCCATCATATCAAAAGACTTGACCAAGCCCCCAAAATATCCATCGACTCCTCACCTATAGAGATGGCAATGGGTACCCGATACCCGAATACCCGACGGGTTTTACCCGATAAAGAGACGGGTATGGAAAATTTTATGTACCCATGGGTACGTTATTGGGCGAAATCCTCTACCCGCCGGGTAGGCGGGTGCGGGTGTGGGTATATACTACCCATACCCGCCTACCCGCGGGTAATGAATACCCGCATTAGACAACTAGACATCCCACTCAAATGTTAATTTTATTATCTACTTGTTGTTGATTGTTTATTTGTTTGTCATATGTTGATATGGTCATGTCAAGTATGTTTATGTGATGTACTAATTTTGATCATTAGACGCTTTTGTGCTTGGCATGTATGATTAATGAATGTCTAAATTGATGATATTCTTATGTGTTGAACCGGGTATGCTTGCGGGTACGGGTTACCCGTTGGGTAGTAATACCCGTGCGGGTACGGGTATGGGTAAATTTTCCTACCCACGTGCGGATACGGATAACCCGAAGGGTAAATTTACACCTAGCGGGTACGGGTATGGAATGGCAATACCCGATGGGTATTTACCCGTTGCCATCTCTACTCACCTATATATCCATCCATCTCACCGCAACGGCCGCCGTCTCCGTATTTTTATTTTCGACGGCCGACCGTTTCCTATTCAAACTCTATTTGGAACCCTAAAACAACTAGTTCAATTAAACCTGGGCCTTTTTATCTCAATTAGATTTTTGGCCTACTAATTTTCAAGGGACCCGAAATCCATCCTAACACGGGTTTTTCACACTTCCGACTTTTCAACTCATCACATGTCGAAGACTACAGGACCGCACCTCCTGTATCTTCTCCACGCATCATCCACCTTTGATCTCCATGTGCTCCAGCGTGAGCCCGATCACCTCGTGACATCCTCGACCGCCTGGACCTCAGATTTCCCCCTCCTAGTTCTGGTCTTCCTCGTCACCGACCATGATCGTCTCCACGCCCATCCTGCACATGCAAAGACCAAAGAACGTTTTTTCCGACACAAGTTCTCACCAACTTGACCGATATTAGTCCACGCATACACGCACACACCTCGAATAACAATATTAAACCATGTTTTCAATTATTCATCATTATAAAAATCATAAACCTAGCCACATGGTCTTACAATTAGGGCTGTAAATGAGCCGAGCTCGAGCGAGCTCACTGCCTCAAGCTTGAGTTTGTTAGAGAATCGAACCGAACTCGAACCGAGCCTCAGAATCACCCGAGCCTAGAGTTAGGCTCAAGCTTGGCTCATTTATCTTTCGAGCCGATCTCAAGCCGAACTTGAGACGAGCGAAACACGAGCAATTCACGAGTCTTTAGCTTTTTATCTACCATAAGCTTAGCCAACTGCAGTCTATCTTGTTCTTAGGCTTAAACCATTGTCTTATTTATAAGCCCGGTATGATTTGGACAATACAATTGATAAAAAAATTGAAATACATGTGTATACACTTTAAAGATTCATGCTTAGCAATAATGAACGAGCCTACTCGAGCTTTTCGAGCTCGAGCTCGATAAGCTTGCGAGCTTCAGTTCAAGCTTGAGCTTGGCTCGTTTATAATTCGAGCCGAACTCGAGTCGAGTCTAAGACGAACCGAATCCGAGTAGCTCACGAGTCTCGAGCTTTTTTTACAGCCCTACTTACAATATCTCAATAGTCATGGTGCAATGTCATAGGTATTTGCAACCTGATTCATCGTTTGCATGTTATTAATTTCCAAGTAGCAGTTACTCAATTTACTTGATGATGATTATGCTTGTGGTGGCTTTGACAGGTACATCTTTTTTGTGACACTACTCATCATGCCTGAGTCAAACTTCTTTGCGGCCTTCAAAATGTTTGACGTTGACCACAGTGGGTGAGTTCTATTTCTACTACTGCACTTGATCTTAGTAATATGCTCCTGCTGTAAGAATGATATGCATCCGCTATGCAGCTGTTCTTTAATTAATAAACCTGTTACAATTCTGTTTGCCTGTAAAACAAATCATTGAACATATTTTTTGATAGGGCAAGAGAAAAAAACCAATAGTTTGTGTTTATGTATCAAGTCTAGTGGCTTCAGTTCAGCATTCTTTTTTTAATCATGTATACATGTTTTGTTTATGGAAGCTGCTAAAGGTATGTTTTCCCCTTTTGTTCTCTTGGATTTATGCATAAACAAGGGTACATTTGAATATTGTCTTGTTTGTGCTATGTTGTTGTTTACCTGTGACCATTCACGTGCAGTTAATTTCTCTTGTTGTCCAGAAAAGACCTGCTCTTTATGAGCATGTTCAGTCATCTGACTTGTTAGTTGACGGTAAAGAAGGGTATGAACATAAACACGGCCAGCTTCTTCTTTGTTATTTTGTTGTCCTTATCTGTTACTTGTCATTTCCAGGGAGATAGACAAACAAGAGTTCAAGAAAGTAATGGCACTGATGCGGTCCTGTAACAGACAAGGAGCTACCTTGATTACTTCTTTGGTAATGACGGGAATGAACCTCTACACTTTGAGAAGTTTACAATTTTTTTGAAGGAATTGCATGATGAGGTGATTCGCTTCTTCCATTCTTTCCTTTTGTATAAGACAGTGTACGGCTCTACGCGACTTCTCATGAATGCATATCCGATGACTTGTTCACAAAGCTTGTCATATGACTTAACCTAGAAGGAAAATGCACTTACATTATGAACCAAGAATTTCCTTTTTCACCGCACAGATATTCCTGCATGTGAATGCAAAACACAAACAGCATTTCATATATTACCACAGGGGCTGCCGCGCATTCCCTCGTCGTCTCCAGAAAATTGGCTGAACCTTACCCCTTTTAAGCAGGTTGTAATTATATTTGTAAAGTGGCTGCATGCTTGTCACGGCGTCGCCTAATCAGAAAGGTGCTCCTTGGTAGATGCCATGGAGGTTCGGCTTGATTTCTAGTCGCGGCAAGAGGTGGGAGGCCAAGGGAGGTGGTGGCAGCGATGCAGAAAATGAGACAACGCAGTGGCCATGATAGCGATCGAATGGCCATCCCGAGCTCCCTTGTCCCCCCCCCCCCAATTCCCATCTCGTGGCCAGCCCTGTCTTCCTCAACTTCGACCGGTGGGAACGGCCGGATCCGATTGGATTCGGCGGCATAGGAGACATGGCGGGAAGTGGTGGTGCGGAGAAGTGGCGGCGCGGTGGGGGAGGCACAGGAGGAAGGGAGGCTGTTGGAAATTACAAGATGGCAAGGCACTCAATTTTCATGTGGCACATACACATATGAAGCTAACTAGCTTTACTTAACAAAAGCTCATGGAGACTATTCAAAGATAACTTGTCACTCTTACCAAAGATAACTTGGCAAAAAGGAAGTGGAAAGGAAGTCTCAAATGTTGCTTTTGTAGCTCCATGGAGACTATTCAACATTTGTTTTTTGATTGTCATTTTGCGAGATTTGTTTGGAATACAGTGCTTTTTCACATTTGGCATTCAACCACCCACTAGTATTTCTAATATGTTTGGTTCTTGGCTAAATGGCGTTAGTCGCCAGCTTAGAATTCAAATTTTGTTAGGGGTGGCTGCACTATATTGGGCATTATGGTTGAATAGAAATGACGTGGTATTTAATAAGACTAAGTCTGTAACACCCTGGCTCCTCTCTGAGCCCAAAGTGCTACCACCTACTCTACTTTTGCCGCTGGTCTTGCGAAGCAATTATTTTATTTAAATAGCAACCAGACGACAAAAGCCGATACACTTGACACTAAGCGTAGCAGAGATATGCCTTTACTAATTACCCAAAAGGTACGTAGACTGTCCAAGACTAAATATGTCAACTGTAGATGATCTGTGAATCACTGTGGCACGTGAACGACTGTGCTACTCCCGCCCATGCATGTCGTCTCCAACAGATTCCTATAAAAACAACGTTAAAGCAAGGGTGAGTCCGAAGACTCAGCAAGCACACGATAAAACGGTAACATCACTTTAGCAATTCAATCAATTTCACGAACTGTAAGCTGTAAATCCACTTTATGACTGTAAACTGTAAATTAATTCTATAACTGTAAACTGTAAATCAACTCTGTAACTGTAATCTGTACACCAACTCTGTATTTGTAATCTGTATCACTTTCTCTGTCACTTTCATGCAATGCATCTATGCAATGCTATGCCACGCATCTGTAATGCATCTGTAACCATCAAATCACATTTAGGAGCTGTAACCCAGAATCTTTGGGTTTCCTCTCTGTCATCTGTTCATCTCCTGTAAATGCAATGCAATGCATCTGTATGCACCTATAACTGTAGCTGATACCGGTATAGCGGAGCGTCCACCCGTCGATGGACCACTCAATTGCCTACCTCTGTAGGTCTTACTTCAGAGCACTCCGGAATAGTTACTTGACTTTCTCACCGACCTTGCTCTTATTCAAGAGCACTCCGGGCTAGTCATGACTTTCTCACCGGCCTGGCTCTTATGCATTTGCATGATGCAATATGCTTCAAATATGGATGCCCAATCATAAGCGATACTCATCGAGGTATGATTAGCACAATTCATATACATCTCATAAATACTGTAAATCATAGCATGGAAACCCAAATAACAAACATTCACCACAATTTACTGTTCTACCCTGTACTTGCCTGTTAACCTGGCGGACGGTGCGTGGACGGCACCAGACTCGAACCGCCACCTGAACAAGCATTAACTATTTCAATTCATCACTCATGCAATACATTCAAATACGAGCAAATGATATCGCTCTAACGTCCAATTTGACATAACCCAATCCCGTCTCACCGGGCAACCTCTCATTGACCCGATGTTTAACCAGTCTATAAATTTAGCGATCTCATTATTTATACTCGCCGATCAATTTCTATACGCTTAATCTCACTTTAATCGGTTATACTGTTTAACCTCAAATTATGCTCTCCTCCTCCCTCTTTTGCCACGGATCGACTAGATCCGAACTACAGTGGTCGTACCAACTACACCGATCAGGTATTCATATTAATAACGATAATTAAAGGGTTACATGCATCAACTCTAATTATCGACATATTAATTTATACCCGACTCGGTAAATAAATAGGGAGAAGGTTTTCGAGGCGTTACCCTGGCCCCGAGCGATCGGATCGGGAGATCGAGCAGATCTGGCAACAGGTCAACTTCCCTTTTTTCTCCTCTTTCCTTTTTCAGCCGACCGGCTCTCTTTCGTGGCCTCTTTTTTTTTTCCTGTCGGCAACACTTCTCTTCTTCCTTCTCTTCTTCTTCCTCACCCCACCACTCCCTTTTCTTTCCAACGCCGGCGCTCAAGTCTCTCCTTCGCTCCGACGGCTCCTGGCTCGTCCTCCCCTCGCTCCACGCCGACACCTCCCTCTCTTCCTCACCGGCTCGGCCTTCCCCCTCCTCCCTTGCACGGCGCACAGCCGGGCGGAGCAGGGGCAGCGGTGAGCGCGTGCGGCAGAGGGCGCCGAGGGTGGGCGCGGCCAGGGAGCGGCGGCAGCGCGCACGCGAGCTGAGGGCGGCGGCGCACCACTAGGCGACGACAGCGACAATTGCGCGCGCGCGAGCGGCAGCGGCTCGCACGAGCAGCGGCGGTAGCGAGCATGAGCTGGAGCGGGGCGGCGAGGCGCAGCAACGGCGACGCCGGGGCTGGCGAGCGGCGGCGACGGCAACAGCAGCTGGGGGAAGCGGGGACGGGACAGCCGGCGCAAGAGCAAAGAGCGGTAGCGGGCGCTAGAGAAGCAGCGGCAATCGGGAGAGCACGGAGGAAAGGTGGAAACAACCGAGAACACACACGAAGGAGAAGCAAAAGTCTGGTTTGGCTTCTCCCTCTATCTCTCTCGGTCATATATACCTGTGAGATGGGCCGGGCTGGGCTGGGCTGGGCCTAGATATTACAAAGTCTTCCACATATTTACAAGTAATTTTCAGGACAACCTATTGGATTCGTCAGTGGTCCCTGCTTCATAAGGAGGAGGTGCGACCTGTGTTCAAGCGTGGATGCAGGGATTTGGAGGTGACAGTTATGGCGGTCTTCAAGCAGTTTGGTTGGAGCTTTAGGAACAGGATTGAAGCCTAGTCCCTTCTTTTTCTCTTGCTTGCTATGTCTGTCCTGGTGGCTGGTGGTCTCGGTGTTGTTTTGTTTTACTCTTGGATCTGTTTTGCTTGCCTTGTGGCTTGGTCTGTTTGAACTCTCAGCTGTGTATTATCTCCGAATGGTAGAGGCTGGAACGTTGTTCCATTATCTAAAAAAAACTTAACAAAAGCTCATGGCTTACACACACACATTGAGATACTACTTTCTCATTTTTCAAGTGCATACTCGTTACAAAGAGGCCAGGTCCTTTTATAGACACTGAACCGACTTGACAAACCAAGCAACCGACTTACATCCAAACCGACTTACCACAGCTAGCAAACAACACATATTAACTCTTAGATATTTTAACACAACTCAGTTTACAGCTGTTAATTAGCTTCACTCATAGTGACAAAACCTTGACCCGTCACTTTTGACTAAAGCTCAATACCTACTCATTCCTAGCGTGGAGATGCATCTACATATAACTAGCACTTTCCAATTCCATGGTCGGTTACTTTTTGTAGCTAGAGACAGCACACTTCCTAATCATACCCATATTACACCCCGCCGGTTTCCCGGCTGCTGAGGGTGTTCACGTCGCCCCCCTGCGCTCCCTCGGCCGGCGCGTGGTGGCCGAATTTCGGTACGGTCGGGGGAGCAGTTTTGCGAAAAAGTCCCTGTATTTTTTGGAAATTACGTAAAGGTCATTTTTCCTCGCGAAAAGGTCCCTGCCAGTTTTTTTAGCCCCTCCACTTTGCAGGATAGTCCCCCGCGGTTTTCTAAATTACGTACGGGTCCTCGTTTACTTACATACAGGTCCTCCTTTTTTACAAAAAAGGCCTTTGAATTTTTCGAAAATACGCATGTGCCCTCGGTTTTTTACGAAAAAGACCTTTAACTTTTCCGAAAATACACATACGCCCCTCGGTGTTTTTAAAAAAAACCCTCACGAATTATCGCCTCTTTTACTTCGGTACACATGGTGGCTGGCGCGGCGTGACGCCGCGCCTATGAGGCTAGTATATCTAGAGTTTGCTATCTCCTGAACCATTTGGTAAGTTTGCTAGTTGTTTCTACGCCGACGTGCAGCTCAACATGTTTTAACTAGAGTCTTCTGCCTTCAACCGACATTAGCTTCAGCCAAAATACCTAGAAATAGCTGAAGCTGGACACGCATATACTTGAAGCTTTAAGTATGTATTGCTATATTTTAACAGAGGCGATGCCATGGGGGAGGGGAAGCGGTCCCGAGGGGGGAGGCATGGGGGGAGGGGAAGCAGCGGCGCGGGAGAGGAGTGTAATACCCCAATTTTGCATAATGGAAAATGATAGCATTTAAGAGCGTAGTTTGCCGTCAGACCCATCGACCTGTTTGGAGCGTCGATTTAGTATCGCGCGCAGAGGTTCCCAGACCATCCCAGGACGGTCGGCACCGTCTAGAGAGCCGTATAATTAGCGCTCTCAGAGGTTCCCGGACCGCCTAGGAATAGTCGGCACCGTCTCGCGACGTGGGTATTCATCATCCGGCAAAGTCTAACCTTACCTTTTACCGACTTACCGCTGCAGTAGAGACCCCTAGACCAAAAAGCCCTTAGGGCCATAGCCAGCCTAGGCAAAAAGGGGAGGGGTAGAAGCGACATTTCGCATTGAGTGTGATAGCCATGCCTCTTAAGTGGACAAGACAACACACAGCCACTGCACCACTCCACTTTTCTGCCACAGGCTCAAGAACAAAGCCAACCGAAGCACACCCCTCCACTGCCAAGGCCGAAAGCCCCAAACCACAAGCAAACCGCACCACAGCAGGGAGAAGGCAAGGAGGAGAAGATGGAGCCGAAGGAGGAGGAGCAAAGGGGCGGCCGGCCGTGACGGCAGGAGGCGGAACCACCTGAACCTCGACCCCATCCACGCCATTCCTTTTCCTTCTAGCTCGGCAATCAAGTAAGCTCGCCATAGCACACAGCATGTGAAAGGTAAAATGCGTAGAGGGTAGAGCAAACCGACGAGTAGTAGCAGTGGCGCTGTAGGGGAGTGGCGGAGGAGGCGGGAGGCGGCCGTTGGCCGTGCCGGCCGGGCGGTGGGGCCCAACGCTCCATCACCACGCGCGCAGGAGGGAGGCGACGAGCTCGGGGCCGGCGTGCCGAGCCCGCCGTGCGCCGTCGCGCCGCTCGGGGAGAAGCCGGGTGCGGTCGGCTGCGCGCTAGAGAGAGAGGACGGGGAGAGAGAAGGAGAAGGTAGGAGAGGAGGCGGTGTAGAGGAGGAGCCGGCGGCGGCCCGGCGGCCCGGCGGCCGGTGCACCCACGCGCCGCCGCGTCGCCCAGGGGGGCCCGGCCGGTCGGCTACGCGCGCAAGGAAGGGGGAGCCGAGGAGGCGGAGTAGTAGGACGGCGGAGGGAGCCGTGGCCGGGAGCGGCGGCGCCGGCAGGCCCCCGCGCGGCCGTGCGCATCCGCGCCGCCGGAGGTTGCCCGCACGCGAGGAAATGAGAGGGAGTGGGGGAGGAGAGGAAAGTAGAGGGGGAGGCGGCGGGAGGGGCCGCTGGCGGTGAGGGGGGTCGCCGGCCGGCCTTGCGCGCCGCCGCGCCGCCCCTGTTGAGGCCGGTTCGGCCGAAAGGATGGGGGGAGAGAGAGAGACCGTGGGAGAGGGAGGTAAGGCCAGTCGGCCGAACCGGTTGGGAAAAAAAAGGGAAGAAAGAAATAAGAAAAGGAAAGGAAGGAAAAGGAAAGAAAGAAGAAAAGAAAATAGGGAAAGAGAAGGAAAAAAAAGAGGAAGAAAAGAAAAGAGGAGAAAAAGAAAGAGAGAGAGAAAAAGGGGGGTTCAGCACCTGCGCGACAGGTCCCTCTAAACTCGTGCGATTACACCCGAGGTCGGGATACGAGCTTAGGGATGTTGTTCTCCGTTGAAGCTTTGGTTTCTGTTTTGCCGTTAAGGTGGATTTATTGCTTGCCCAGGTGGAGGCCCCGAGTCGACGCCGTCCGCACGTCGTTCCGCTCCGCTTGGTTAACAGGCAAGTGCATGGTAGAGCGGTAGACCTGAGTTTATGAATATGCAATGCTTACTTGTTGTGAAAATGTTTATATGGAAATGCGATGATTACGTGATATCTATGTGGAAATGTGATGTTTACATGACATAAAGTTGCATGGTAAAAGATGGTGATGATAATGGAATAAGGTGGGCAAGGGTGCTTGCCTGCTAATGATGTTAACGATGAGCATGACTATGACAATAGAACATGCATTTGCATTATGTGCACTCAAGAGTGAGGGCGGTGAGAAAGTCCCTAGCTACGAGTAAAGCTAGCGGACTAATCCGGAGTGCTCTTGAGTAAGACCTACTTCGGTAGGCCTCCACGGGAGTGGAGGGGTTCCCGTGCCAAGGTGGGCGGGCCCAGATGATGGGTGAACATCGACGGGTGTTCACTCGGCAATACCGGTATTCGCATTATGATGAGCAAAAGTGCATGTAGAGCAGAGATGCATTGCATTGCATTCATGATTTGGCAATGTGGAGCATGAAATGCATGTGAAGTATGTACGATCAATGTGGGGACTTGAGAATGGTGGCACGAGCATGGCTATGTATGCAGAGTGTGATGGTTGGGTTAAATTGTTTTCATGTTGTGTTAATGTTTATCGTTCTATTATGTACTTGCTGAGTCTTTGGGCTCACCCTTGCTTTGTTTGTTTTTTTAGGTGTTCGTTGAGGACGCCATGTTCGGGGCGGGAGTAGCACATGAATAATCTTCACTAACTAGCAGCACCCCCTGTATCCCCTATTGTCAGTTTAATTTAGTCTCGGCTAGACTGCTAGAGTAAGGGTTAGTAGGAAAATTTATGATGTACCTATTCACTGCTACCTAAAATGAATTAGCAGATGTTTTAAACTTGATATTGTATTGCAATGATGGTAGCACTCTAGGCCCAAGGGATGGGCGGGGTGTTACAGTTGGTATCAGAGCGGGCGTTAGGTCCGTGGTAAAGAAATTTGACAATCTAGGTTAGTTATTCAACTAAAATTTGACTTAGGCCTAATAATTAAATTAAAATTTGACACACTGGTGCACCATAGGTTGGGAAATGGGTCTTACATTGTACTTACGCTTTCGTAGCCTTGATGTTGTTCCGTGTTGTTGAAATGGATGTTGTGGGCTAGCTGTGTGATTGGTTATCTGTCTTGAACAGAGATGCCGAGAGCTAGAGGATGTGGACGTGTGCACAGTAGGATGGGATTGGGTCAAGCATTGCATTTTCGCTTCTGTTAGTCATGTTGTTGATTTGCAATGCTTGATGTTGATGCTTGTGAGTTGATAGCAAGCATTTGAACTTGTTATCTGTGTGTCCTACGGGACTTTGCCGTGATTGTGTCGTGTACCGATACAATAGAGACTGAGACCGTGGCCACTGGAGAGGCCTGGTCATGTTGCCAATCGTGGCATTGAGGTAGTGATGTTTGTTTCAGTTTCGGGAAGTTGGTTCCCTTTGGTTAGCAACTCGTTGAGTTGTTTTGTTAATACCTGATAGTGGGGAGTGTACCATGCAAGTCTAGGTTTCAGGAGAATTTTGATTATATGAATGATTGGAGTAACTTGCATGATGAGACCTATATGTATTTTTTTAGAGAAGGCAATATCCAATAGTGGTTGAAGTGTTGGATTAGGCGTATGTGGAATATGATGGTTAAAGTAACCAGTTGGTAGGACATGGTATTCTAAATTGTGAGAACCTAGGAGAGTAATTAATTTTAGTTATGGTGGTGGGATCAAAGTTGATCTGAATCCAATGGGGGTTTAGTAGTTACATGAGAAGTAGCGGCATAAGGCAGATCCATTCTGTTTAATAGTTGGATTTTAATTATTGGTGAACCAGTTGTTGATTATAGTTGCTTAGACTGTTGAGCCACATTGAATGACTAGTATTATGATGGTCCCAATTGACTAGCCCAATCGTGCAATCTAGACATGCTAAGAAGTGTGCTAATTTATTATTTTGGTGGAAAATCTTACATCTGGAGTTACCCTTTCAATTGATAATAGGCAAAGGATTATAAAGCCAAGTCCACTAATCTCGCGCCATGATTGATTATTATAATCATGACCAATGTTTTGGAAGATTCTAATAGTTGTAATGTTAGAACTCTATTGAGGTTAGTTGGGAGAATAAGAATGAGGATCTTAATGTCGAATAAATCTTCCAGCTAAATTAAATGGAGATGAATTGTTGTAGAGTTGAGTGAGACTCAAATCCTGAGAGATGAAGCTAATGTTGTTCTATTGAAGATTTGATGGCAATATGTAAGCATGAGTTAGTGAAGTTGCCACTGCATTTTGTAGGGAATCATGTGCACGCCTACGGAAGTAGAACAGACGGATTCTATGCTTAAAAGCAATTGTGGTTTATGAAAGTACTTTCGATGTGTGCTAAAATTCGGGTGATTGATCATCTTTAAAGTTGAGTTGGCAGAGAACAGTTAGCGCCTTGGAAATTAGGTGCTCATGGGATTATTTATTGATAGTGGATCTCCTGATCAAAGAGCCTTGACCACATCTTGTGGTATGCGCGCTTGATAGACGTTATGATTGTGTTTGTTGTGATGCGATGCTATGGCCAGCGGGAATGGTTCTCCTATCTAGGCGTTGCATCATTAAAGAGTGAATCCTGTGTTGGGGGAGTTTTGTAGTTGTTTTGGGGGAGTGAGTGATGGACTCATTCTAAAGTTCTGTCTTGTTGGAGAATGAAAGTTGTTGGGATTTCGTCCTGTTTTTGGATGTTTAAAATTGGTAGACTTCTTAACTTTGGAGGGTTATTGAAGGACTGGAATCCCTTGCTCTCAAAACGAGTGTTAAATTCATAACATGAAGCTCTATTAGGCCAAATCTATAGAGAGATGGTTGATATGTTGGTAATAGGGCGATAATAAAGATTTGTGTGGCTGATAAAGTTCTGAGTTGATCTTAGGCCATGATCCTGGTGGTAAATTGATTAGGGATAAAATTGGCCTTAAAGGTGAAACCGATGGTCGATTGTGTCTCCGCAACTAGTAGTGTCTATGGGAAATAAAGGTGACAGATGTCATATTTAAGCTGGTAAAGCATGGGTAGCGATGAGAGTAGGAGGTTTTGGTGAAAGAGCTTCCCTGACTTATGTTTTGAGGTAATCATTGCTAGGTGTTAATGTTTTAGATTGCTTGATTCCAATAACATAGATCGAGGATGATACTAATATCGGAGTTATTGGAGGAGTATTGGGAACCTTGGTTTATGGGCCTTATATTTGTTGACAGCCAGTAGAGGCTAAAAGATTGAGGTAAAGTTAAAGTAGAGCTATTGGAAGATTTAGTTATTTGATGTCAAATGAGATCATAATGTATCTTACCATGTTCGGTGGATGTGAGAAGTTGGGAGTTGGTGTGTGATTTGTTTCATCCACCGTGTCTGGTGACCATTATTTAAAGAAGTAGTCAAGGGTGTAATCCATTACATGGGTAATTGGAATGTTTTGACATGTCGAAACATGGGAACCTATTGTTCGTGCTAAGAAAGTTAGTGAGAACTATCTTTGTGAGTGTAGTCACATGGATGAGTGATCGATACTGTTTTAAGGGTCATGAAGTAAAATATCTCTCGTGTTATCGACTGAAATGATTGATCGATAGTTAAAGGATTATTTTGGGTTCCCTTGATTTGGGAATTCATTCAGGGCCACTTTGAGGGATAGTGGATTTAAGTGAATAGCTGCGGTATTCCCGCATTTTACTTGTGGTCTATGTGGTTTTTGGATAAGGCGTTATCCTTATGCCTAAAAGAATATGCTTTCTTTTCTTGGAAAAGAAAAGACTGATTTGGGGAATAGAAATGCCGCATGGTATATGCGGCATAAAGTTGGTTGTTAGGATGAGGATTGGTTTCCTGTCCGGTTTTCACCCTGAGTGGATTTATTGTGATGGAATAGTTTCCCGAGAGGAAACAAATTTCCTTCTGATTTGAGAGAAGGGTTGATGTTTGTGGATGAATGAGTTGATTCAATGAATGTTGCGTGATACTTCTCTTGTAAAAGAGAAGAGCACTCCTTGTTGCAAATAAGAGTGGCCTTGACTCTTTGTGCAAGCAATGAGAGTGTTTTTTCCTGAAAGATTGGAGGTTTTCTTATGCCGAGGCATGAGAATTGAGTCTATGCATGGAGTGCACAATGTGTTTCATGTGCTAATGTTGAGAAAGTACTGGAGAGATCCAGAGCATGAGATGGTGTTAGAATTGGTGTCCGTAAAGTAAGACCTCACCTTCGAGTCCCGTCCAGTTCGTATTCTGGAGGAATCAAAGAAGGTGTTGAGGCATAAAAACGATAACGTATGTTAAAGTGCTTTGGGCACATCAGATTGAGCGAGATGCGACATGGGAGTTGGAGTCTCGCATGCGCGAGAAGTACCCGGACTTGTTCTCCATGGGTACGAGTTAATGTTATGTCATGTGCAGTTTTTTATATTTTGTTCATTCGTGTAGATTGTTGAATGCCAGAATTCGGGGTCGAATTCTGTTAAGGGGGGTAGAATGTAATACCCCAATTTTGCATAATGGAAAATGATAGCATTTAAGAGCGTAGTTTGCCGTCAGACCCATCGACCTGTTTGGAGCGTCGATTTAGTATCGCGCGCAGAGGTTCCCAGACCATCCCAGGACGGTCGGCACCGTCTAGAGAGCCGTATAATTAGCGCTCTCAGAGGTTCCCGGACCGCCTAGGAATAGTCGGCACCGTCTCGCGACGTGGGTATTCATCATCCGGCAAAGTCTAACCTTACCTTTTACCGACTTACCGCTGCAGTAGAGACCCCTAGACCAAAAAGCCCTTAGGGCCATAGCCAGCCTAGGCAAAAAGGGGAGGGGTAGAAGCGACATTTCGCATTGAGTGTGATAGCCATGCCTCTTAAGTGGACAAGACAACACACAGCCACTGCACCACTCCACTTTTCTGCCACAGGCTCAAGAACAAAGCCAACCGAAGCACACCCCTCCACTGCCAAGGCCGAAAGCCCCAAACCACAAGCAAACCGCACCACAGCAGGGAGAAGGCAAGGAGGAGAAGATGGAGCCGAAGGAGGAGGAGCAAAGGGGCGGCCGGCCGTGACGGCAGGAGGCGGAACCACCTGAACCTCGACCCCATCCACGCCATTCCTTTTCCTTCTAGCTCGGCAATCAAGTAAGCTCGCCATAGCACACAGCATGTGAAAGGTAAAATGCGTAGAGGGTAGAGCAAACCGACGAGTAGTAGCAGTGGCGCTGTAGGGGAGTGGCGGAGGAGGCGGGAGGCGGCCGTTGGCCGTGCCGGCCGGGCGGTGGGGCCCAACGCTCCATCACCACGCGCGCAGGAGGGAGGCGACGAGCTCGGGGCCGGCGTGCCGAGCCCGCCGTGCGCCGTCGCGCCGCTCGGGGAGAAGCCGGGTGCGGTCGGCTGCGCGCTAGAGAGAGAGGACGGGGAGAGAGAAGGAGAAGGTAGGAGAGGAGGCGGTGTAGAGGAGGAGCCGGCGGCGGCCCGGCGGCCCGGCGGCCGGTGCACCCACGCGCCGCCGCGTCGCCCAGGGGGGCCCGGCCGGTCGGCTACGCGCGCAAGGAAGGGGGAGCCGAGGAGGCGGAGTAGTAGGACGGCGGAGGGAGCCGTGGCCGGGAGCGGCGGCGCCGGCAGGCCCCCGCGCGGCCGTGCGCATCCGCGCCGCCGGAGGTTGCCCGCACGCGAGGAAATGAGAGGGAGTGGGGGAGGAGAGGAAAGTAGAGGGGGAGGCGGCGGGAGGGGCCGCTGGCGGTGAGGGGGGTCGCCGGCCGGCCTTGCGCGCCGCCGCGCCGCCCCTGTTGAGGCCGGTTCGGCCGAAAGGATGGGGGGAGAGAGAGAGACCGTGGGAGAGGGAGGTAAGGCCAGTCGGCCGAACCGGTTGGGAAAAAAAAGGGAAGAAAGAAATAAGAAAAGGAAAGGAAGGAAAAGGAAAGAAAGAAGAAAAGAAAATAGGGAAAGAGAAGGAAAAAAAAGAGGAAGAAAAGAAAAGAGGAGAAAAAGAAAGAGAGAGAGAAAAAGGGGGGTTCAGCACCTGCGCGACAGGTCCCTCTAAACTCGTGCGATTACACCCGAGGTCGGGATACGAGCTTAGGGATGTTGTTCTCCGTTGAAGCTTTGGTTTCTGTTTTGCCGTTAAGGTGGATTTATTGCTTGCCCAGGTGGAGGCCCCGAGTCGACGCCGTCCGCACGTCGTTCCGCTCCGCTTGGTTAACAGGCAAGTGCATGGTAGAGCGGTAGACCTGAGTTTATGAATATGCAATGCTTACTTGTTGTGAAAATGTTTATATGGAAATGCGATGATTACGTGATATCTATGTGGAAATGTGATGTTTACATGACATAAAGTTGCATGGTAAAAGATGGTGATGATAATGGAATAAGGTGGGCAAGGGTGCTTGCCTGCTAATGATGTTAACGATGAGCATGACTATGACAATAGAACATGCATTTGCATTATGTGCACTCAAGAGTGAGGGCGGTGAGAAAGTCCCTAGCTACGAGTAAAGCTAGCGGACTAATCCGGAGTGCTCTTGAGTAAGACCTACTTCGGTAGGCCTCCACGGGAGTGGAGGGGTTCCCGTGCCAAGGTGGGCGGGCCCAGATGATGGGTGAACATCGACGGGTGTTCACCCGGCAATACCGGTATTCGCATTATGATGAGCAAAAGTGCATGTAGAGCAGAGATGCATTGCATTGCATTGCATTCATGATTTGGCAATGTGGAGCATGAAATGCATGTGAAGTATGTACGATCAATGTGGGGACTTGAGAATGGTGGCACGAGCATGGCTATGTATGCAGAGTGTGATGGTTGGGTTAAATTGTTTTCATGTTGTGTTAATGTTTATCGTTCTATTATGTACTTGCTGAGTCTTTGGGCTCACCCTTGCTTTGTTTTTTTTAGGTGTTCGTTGAGGACGCCATGTTCGGGGCGGGAGTAGCACATGAATAATCTTCACTAACTAGCAGCACCCCCTGTATCCCCTATTGTCAGTTTAATTTAGTCTCGGCTAGACTGCTAGAGTAAGGGTTAGTAGGAAAATTTATGATGTACCTATTCACTGCTACCTAAAATGAATTAGCAGATGTTTTAAACTTGATATTGTATTGCAATGATGGTAGCACTCTAGGCCCAAGGGATGGGCGGGGTGTTACAAGGAGGCACGGGGGGAGGGGAAGCGGCGGCGCGGGAAGTAGCGCTGTCGGGGAGGAGGCATAGGGGAAAACGGCCGGAAACGGAAGGAAGAGAGGAGGTGAAGTTAAGAGATAGAGGGGGACCTAGAAGTGATTTCAAGATTTTTGGAGGACCTCAAAGATATTTTGCATTGATGGAGATCGCACGGTTCCTGTGGGCTGGAGAGGAGATCGGACGGCCGTGTTTTTCTAGATGACGTGACCATGCTCTTTTGCGCAGAAACCCAGCATGTTTCATATAATACGAGAGAAGTCCTGAATTGGGAGCATGTGAAGTGCAAGCAACACAATCGCTGTGTCTCGCCTGGACGACGCCATGGTATTGCCACGGCGTCCTGGCGCCTCTTAGGCGCTGTGGTCGCTAAGTATGTCGTGACAACCATGACTAGCTGCCATTCACTTGATGGAAGTACGTAAAACAGTAAAAGAACAAACAAGTCTATACAATGATTTGTTATTTAGTACTAGAAAGCAGATGCTTCATGTGATATTTAAATCTAAATAGCACCTTTTCTACGTGCCATTTGTTTGTCTTTTCTATGTTTTTTTGGTGGGGGGGGGAGCTTTTTCCATTGTAAACTGTTTACTAATTAATATTATTTGGATCTAGCTAATTTGACATTACAATTTGGCAATTATGCAGCACTTTTCCTTTTTTATCTATCAGACTTTATTTTTCAGTCTCTTGATTCATTTGTCTGCAGATTATTCGTCTGGAATTCAGTCATTATGTTGTGAAGTCATCCAAAACTAATCTCGGCAAAGGATTTTGCATTGTCCATGGTTGCTTCTGCTGACATGAATCACATCAACAAGCTACTTGATAGAGTTGATAAGTTGGGCAATGACCCTGATCTCAAGGACTTGCGCATCACCTTTGAGGTTTGACTTGTTGCGTCCTAAGTGTACTTTTCTATAGAATTATTTTCTCTTGTGATTCTTATGGATGTTTCTCTGGAGCTTTAGGAGTTTAAGGCGTTTGCTGATTTGCGTCGAAGATTGGAACCATTGGCAATGGCTATCTTTACTTATGGGAAAGTAAACGGGCTGTTGCCGAAGCAGGATCTAAAGCATGCGTCACATCATGTAAGATTTGCTACCAAGTTTGCTGTATTTGTTTATGTCATTTTGATACGTCGAGTTGTTTGTTCAGTAAAAGAAGTGACTTATGTTCTTTGCTTGACAAAACAGTCGGCATTTTTTTTTCTGTTGGCTGCTAATTGATGCTCTAGCTGTCCAGTCTTGTGATTGGTACTGTGATACATTTTCTGATTGGTTTTATTTCATTTTTGGTTTGTGTGACAGGTTCGTGGCGTTGACTTAACTGATAGAGCGGTGGACATCATTTTCCACGTGTTTGACACAAATCATGACGGAAACCTGAGCTTGGAGGAATTCTTGAGGGCATTGCAAAGACGAGAAACTGATATTCGTCAGCCAGCAACACCAGGTCCCATGGGGGTGCTGTCTAGCTTGCTGGTTGAACTGTAAAAAGTGCTCGCTTCCACAGATGCTGCTCTAATTGATCCTCGCTAGACCCTTCCTCTAACTTGAATTTCTGTCTAACGGTACGTTTGCCAAGCTACACCATATAAAGTTACTTTTCCCTGTCTTAGGACAGTGTTCCGTTCTGACATTGTTCTCATCGTGCTCAGCAGATGGAACAGGATCAACAAGCAGTGCATGCACTGCTGGGTGCCCGGACGATTTGGCTGTAAATATCGTGTGGGGTGGTCGATGGTTGGCCTACCATATAGCAGCTGTAAATAATGTCTTTGTTGTAGTGTCAGGACAGGGAGATGTATTATTCTAATGTGTTAATTAAACCCGTTTAAGGTATAACTGTAAGATTTGAAACCTTGTCAACTGTCCCCCATTTTGGCTGTTCCTTTTTCATGGTTCTGATGTGTTTTATCATGATAATTGTATCAGAAGTTCTGATGTCGGTGAATCTATCAGGAGTTGGTTGGTTGCTGAAACTTGACATCGGCGGAACAGCTGGAGAAAAACTTGCGCCGAGGAGGCGTAGATAGACGCCAGCGTGTTATCAGGCTAGGGCCGGGGCGAAACGTGCATGTCGTCATGAGGTTGGTCGCCCCTCGCCGGGTGTGTTTTCTCGGCTAAGGGCCTGGCAGGATAGAGCGATGCACAAGTAGTCTCTTTTCCCTATCTTGTGTGTGTGCTGTCCATGGACCGATCGATCGACCCATGTTGTGTACCTGCAGACTGCATGCAGTTTCCATATCGAAACAGGTGCAGCACAGCTTAGCTGCTGTCCAGCGCGGTCCAGGTGCTCGCGGCGCTGCTGGCTCAGGTGGCGACGGGGCGGTGGGGCCGGGCCGTCGCCTTCGTCGCGCTCGTGGTGAGCGTCGCCACTGGAGGGCTGCCCGTCTGGTTCATCTGCTTCCTCATCGTTGTGTTCGGCCATGCGTCTGTTCTTTATTTGTTGTGGTTTATGTTCTTCGTTCATCGCCACCTTTTCTTCTTGGAAAAAGTCCATCTGTGTTCCTCGACTTCTTGTTGCTGGTGTTGTTATTTCTCGAGAACACTTCATCCATGCCTCCCAGGTTATCTTAGTAGTAATAACATTATGGAGTGAGATTGAACAAATTAGAGTAAGCTTTGCTGTGACTATGACTTGTGGGGTTCTTCACTCTTCAGTAATTAGTTGCAAGTCGGCGTGTGTTGTTGTCAACCTGGCATGTGTCTTTTCTTGAATGCGTTTTTTTTCCTTGTATGCTCTTTTTTAAAAACAATTTTTTTTTCTGAGAATTTCTTTTTAGATGAAACCGTTTTTTAGAGGACTTGTATGGTCTGGAACTCGTTGTGCAAACTTTCGCGTAATTCAAACAGCTTCAGCTTCTGAGCCTCTTAATTTCAACCTTTTGTCCTTTTTTGTTTTTCTTTTTTCTCTTATTCTTTTGCATTATTCCAAAAAAATATCGTGTCGTGCACCCTAGCTTAACTTCTTGCGTTTTGCAGATACCATCTGATTAGGTTTTCAACCACTACTACTATGATGTAGGTCGCATGCAATTTCATTCACGCAACTACCGATAAAAACCCCCAACTCGATGTAGATGTAAGCAGGAGGTCTGTACCTGAAATACTAATTTTGATGGTAATTTTCCAAGGTTTAAACTATAATAAAACTGGCATGAAAACTGGTACTGGATTGTAATACCAAGCAAATAAACTTAGCGACACATACCAGTTATAACATAGTATCCCACATGCATAGGTAGCACGACATATTTACAGCTGTTCCTTGCCATGGCGGGTAGTAGGGTACGGTTGCAGGCTTTCAGCACCTGAGGGCTGAAGCGTCCATCATCAGATCACACACACCGAAACTTACAGATCACTCAAGCGCGTACGTTAAAAGGGCGTACCCAGTGCCGAAGCTCCCACACTGTGTGAGGTCTAGGGAAGGAGACTTTTTAGGTAGCCTTTCCCCTATTTTACAGAGAGGCGAATCCGTGACCTCCAGCGCACAATGGAGACTCCCACAATGCGCCAGGCCCGCCCTTACTCAAGCGCGTACGTTGATGCAAGATATGTACAGGGTGGCTTGCTCCAAGCAGGTGGTTATTTACGGGTGGATCCGAGGATGCAGGTGCGTATTGCCAGATTACTCTGGCCGCACGCTTACCAGATTGGGAAGGGCAGCCAATTGAAGCTTCTTGATCTCGTTCGCTGTCACCTTGCAGGACTCGAGAGACAACGAGCGCAGGTTCTGCAGCGACTTCAGATGGTGGAGACCGGCGTTGGACACGCGCGAGTTCGACACGTTCAGTGAGACCAAAGCAGTCAGGCCTGTGGGCAGAATATCATTCACGTGTAAGATCAACGCACATTGAAAGAACAAGATTTCATTCAGGACGAGAGCGAAGAACGTATACCAGAAATCAGCTCCAGGGTTTTGTCTGTGAGGTGGCCATTTTGAGATAGGTTAAGCAGCGTCAGAGCCCTGAGGTCCTTAACATTCTTCACTCCAGCATCTGTAATTAACCCACCACAGACCTCGAGAGACTGTAGATTCTTGAAATCTGAGACAGTGGCAATCACATTAGGTGCTGTGTGATGATGAAAAATACCGAGAAAACCCTTATTTTCAAAGGAAAAAACACTATTCTAAATAGAATGCTACACAAGATAGTCAGAGAGAATCAGAACACCAGAGCCCATTGCTCAGCAAGATATGCGCCAACTGTGTGCTGTCGTTTTCAATTCTAACAATAGTAGCGTTTGAGAAAATAAATACTAGATAGCGTATGTTGTATGATTTTCTGAAAATAAGCACAGTGCCGTACTCTTGGTGCCACACAAGTGCACAGCTCCAAGTGCCATCGTTATGATATTCCAGTGAATAAGCATATTCGATGATCCAAAAGCACCAGTTTATCAAGATAAAGTGCGAGAATCTTAGCTTGGATCAACTTTGAGTGTGCTTACATCTGAAGCAGTTTGTGCCAGAATCAGTTATACGAGCTCCAAACAGATCAAGGTGTGTCAATCCAGTGAGACCTGCATTACCAAATGACTAAACTTCAGCTAATGCCATGTTATGACCAAACACAACAAAGGCACTATACAACACATTGCAGCACTATACTTGTAAGAGCTGCCAAGCCGTTATCTGTGATTTGGCGATTATCAAGATTAAGCAACTTTAGCGAATTCAAGCCAGAAATTTTCTTCAAACCAATGTCTGTAGCCAATGTAAAAGAGAGATTGATACTCTGCAAATTCCGAAGACCTGTGAAAATATAATAATTGAAAAACTATTATGAATGATGTTTTGAGCCTATTTACAAAAGTAAAAAACTAAATAATATCAATGCTAAGAGTTCAGATGCATCGACCTAGTTACTAACAGTCTAACACAACATTCAAAATAACATGAAGGATGGTATGGCTTAAATACAATTTATTGAGCGCACATTAAGATAAGCATTTTTTGTATAGCATTTAACAAGACCAAAACAGTTAATATTGTCAAGGGAAAATTGCTTACATACCACTCAATTTGGACTGTTTTGCTAACATACCACTCAGTTTTGACATGGCAAACAGCCAAATATAACACTGTAAATTGTCAGCGTCAGCCCATCTACCGCTCAAACTTTTGAGTGGCATGTTGGGAAAACATTACTAAACTCTTTTGAGGTATGTGAACTAGTTGTTTAGATTGATCAGTGATTATGCATTGACATACTACTTGAACACAATATTAAGTTTCATGCACCAACCAGTTCACCCAAAAGCTTAAGCTGATGAGGAAAGATAGGCAATTCACTTATACTTCAACACTCCCTCTCACGTGTAGGCTCTCTTAGGCCTAATACGTGGAATAGAAGTGGACTGTAATTAATTTTTTTAATTGCGTCAACCAGGTCTTGAACTCGAGACCTCTTGGCTCTGATACCATATTGAGTTTCATGCACCAACCAGTTCACCCAAAAGCTTAAGCTGATGAGGAAAGATAGGCAATTCACTTATACTTCAACACACAATATAGGTAGGCAGATAACAAGATAAGCTAAGAAAGAGAATGCCATGAAGTCTAAGATGCACGAAATTACAATATTTGTGTAATCATGTCTGTCACAGGTGATTTCATCAAGCAACCAATCATGCAGAGACCATGCGCCCTTTATCTGACTGGCACACTGAGGAAACATAACTACAGATAATGTAGAGTTGTCTGTGCGCACCTAGCTGTGATTTAAGGCACTATGTGCGTGAACTCACATTAGTTACAGCAGACACAAGTTTGCAGCAATATTGTAACAAGTTAATTGTTCCAATACTGTAACAAGCTAATAGTTCCTGAACCACTAAAACAGCAGCAATTAAAAGAAAAAAGAAAAAAAGAGAAGCAATAGTTGATGCTAATAGCATTTGGCAGAAGCTTAAACAAACCAGAGAGATGACAAAGTCCATTGCTCCCGACTTCAGTATCTGAAAGTTCCAAACTTCTTAGCTGCACAAGGCCTGCAGCACAGCAAGATGTATCAACTAATGCTTTGCAACAAGACAGCTCAAAATGTCATAGTTATTAACAGTAAACACAGACATATTAAGGCCAATAGGAATTTCTGCAGGCAAACAAGGATACTGCATCATCAATATTAAATTGCTATGTAGACCGGTCCGGTAAAAACATAAAACTGTATGCCGTTCTACAACAGTAAGTTATGACCAACTTGATGACTCAGTTAATTGGGTAGTTCCTTGTCTTCGGCTTTTTATGCAACAACACATAAATGGGGAGAAAATAAGAAATGCCACTGCAATGCAGGAATTTCTCAAGACATTAAAAAACTCACCTTTCAGGTGTGATAGCCCCTCATCACCAATTTTGCATGAGTCCAAGTTCAAACTCTCTAAATTGATCAATTCTAGAAGGAACAAAGAACATCAGAAACAAGCTTTTCCCACAATATGCATTATTTAGTATATACTGATGTCACAGTTCTGATGTATTTCTAGAAGGGTTAACACAAGAAACGGGTGCTTCCACTTGATACTGTACTTATATTTAGCAGATGAACAAAATGGCAGGCCAAAAGTGCAACATTCCTCTGGTACAAGCCTTTTCTAGCATGCCTATGCTTTCATGTTACCAGAATTATTTGTGCATGAAAGAAACAAGGAAATACTGATTTATTCAGAAAATACCAGTTATTTTTCATGAATGATACTGATCAGGTTTTATAATTTTTTGCACAATAATGCTTTGCCATAAAATATGCAACACACTTGTTGCTTAGATTGAAGTGTTTTGAGGAATTCGATTCTAGAATGTTTGAACATTATCATACAATAATCTAATGTAAAGATAAATAATGAAGAGTTTTTACCTTTTAGATGAACCAAGCAGGCATCTGTGATGTGGTTGAACCCTAAGTTAAGAACCTTCAATTTGACAAGACCTGCAAAGCAGCACCAGCCGGTGAGGTAAACAAAATATGTAACCAGGCAGGACAAAGAAACAGGACTGCATGCAGAGTCAGCTCACACAAAGAATGGTACAAACATGTATGCTTGACAAATAGTAGGTGAACTAAACAGATAAATTGAGAATCTATCAATTTAACTACTGAGCTGGCCATCTACAGTACAGAAAAACAAGGAAACACTTGCCTATTTGTATGTCATCACAAACAAATTATCTCTGCAAATAACAGAGAATTGGGTTCACAAAAAAGTCAGCAATCAGCATAATATTTACCTTCCAAGTTCTCACAGCCTTCATCATATATGCAACACCTATTTAGATTCAACAAGACCAATGAAGCCAAACCTGCAATAGCATCACTATTAATGAACTTTTGGTATCCAAACGGTGAGCTTGTAACTGTTAATGTACTTATGCAATAAACACTAATGAATATTGCAATATAAAAGAGTATTTGTGTATTCGTACACATAGGACAGAGAAATATACTTATAGGAGGACTAAAGAATTCTATAAATCAGTGAGCTGTGCAACAGTAAAAATGGTAAGCTTAGGCCTCTAAAGAAATGTGTCCTTGTAAAAAAAAATCACCATGTCCAGTCAACAACAAACTTCCTTTGAAAACAATGCAATGAAACTCCATTTGCCACCTCTCAGCAACAAAAGAAATAAAAATTCTCTCATCATTTACATGAGCAGCACACTGCCCCTATAGTAGCGGAAAAGCACTCTCAGATTAACTAGTCTGCCACTTTGCCATTCTCATCCAACTCGCGCTGCACACTTTTCAAAATTTGTGTTGTCTTTCCTCCAGAGGACATTTTTCTGGAGCATGAATTCTAGAGGGCACTTGACTAGAGATAGAATAAAAACCCAAGACTGATGAGGTACACTAGTGAAAAAAGTTCATGACACACTCTTCTGCAGGTCCCTAAGGCCTAAACATTCTCTTATGATAACATATGTGATAGATTATAGTGTATACGATTGGTGGCACCTTTCAAAAGGCAAACGAAATACCCTCAAGGACTTCTCAAGAGTAAAGGTATGACATTTTCACAGAAGCAAGCATTGATGGCATGGCACTCTGTCAGGAAAAGATGCAAAACCTGAGATAACCTCCAAACAAGCGGCAGTTACTGCACAGCCCTCCAGGTTTAGGTGAGCTAGCTTGGATAGACCTGAAAAGAACGAACATGCAATATGAAATGGGAGCTAACTTTAGATGAACATTCAGGTTATTAAATAAATAGAGACCATGAGTTAGTAAAAAACTATACAAACACAAGAGCATGTATCTTTAGACAGTCAAACCCTCCAAAGTAAAACAGAATCAACCTTCTACTGGGAAAGAAGAACCTTATTTTTTGGGGTTACCTGTCAGATAAGAAACACCAAGATCGCTTATTTTGCAGCAGGACAGTTGCAACTCTCTCAAATTTGTAAAATCTACAGAAGGAAAAGGACAATTGTTAGCCTTGGAGATCAGTACATGTGACAACATACACTGGTTTGTACTGTTAGGCCTAGATGATGAATGAATATATTAGATCTATTGTGCAGTCCAAAAAGGTAATATATAGTACAAGATTCAAGCGACACAAGACTAAGTCCTATAAAGTAGGAAATATCACAAATACCCTTAACACCCCCTCAAATGTAAGGAGTATGCAATAACATTATATTTGAAAAAATTGACAGTAAAATAAGGAAAATTCAAAATTCGAGTCTTGAAGATGTTGTCATAGCGTGCAGCTCTTGAAAATTTGCATTGAGTACCAAAGGATCTCCTATCAGGAATTGTGCAGCAGCCTATAAAGCACAAAGTACAGGAGCTGAGAAAGTAGAGGTAAACGGGAGTAAAGTCGACCGTGCTAACACGATGAAGAGGATGTGGAAGGTGACACAAATAGAGAGAATTGTTAAATCAATCCAAAGATATATAGAAGTACAGCAGCTCAGATCGAAGCCTGGGACAGCGGCAGAGTGGAAGAGAAGGGCGGTGGCCTTAGAAACTCAGGGCGGCAACTCAGAGAGAAGCAGCGGCATAAAAAATATTTGTACGATCTGCATGTAACGCCCTAGGGTCCAAACTGGCTTAGGCCTAACCCCATTCTAGATAGGCCACGCACACGTAGCAACCCGCTTGCACTTTCGTCCTCGCTTCGCGCAAAACGGTTAACCGAGGGTGCTACCATTGGAACTCCTAGACTTATATGTAAGTGCTTCTCAAGCTAAGCTAGTAAGGTGGGACTAACCCACACCCTCATGTGCACACACACATATAGGACATCATGGGCCGGGGTGTCACATACACCCCCCTTAAAGGATCCGACGTCCTCGTCGGACCAACATACCCACACTGGGGCAAATGATAAGGATCTCTCCTCTTGGCACATGTCCGTGCGTTTAGTGCTAGCACATATGTCATGCCGTGTGTCCACTCCGGGCCCACACGCGCCATGCGCCATATGCCTGCGCCCCTGACCGGCACGCGCCCATGTAACCGTGAGAGTCAGCTCTGATACCATTTGTAACGCCCTAGGGTCCAAACCGGCTTAGGTCTAACCCCATTTTGGATAGACCACGCACATGTAGCAACCCGCTTGTACTTTCGTCCTCGCTTCGCGCAAAACGGTTAACCGGGAGTGCTACCATTGGAACTCCTAGACTTATATATAAGTACTTCTCAAGCTAAATTAGCAAGGTGAGACTAACCCACACCATCATGTGCACACACACATATGGGCCATCATAGGTCGGAGTGTCACATACACCCCCCTCAAAGGACCCGACGTCCTCGTCGGCCCAACATACCCACATTGTGACAAATGATAAGGATCTCCCCTCTTGGCACGTATCCGTGTGTTCAGTGCTAGCATATATACCATGCCGTGTGTCCACTCCGGGCCCACACGCGTCATGCGCCATATGCCCGCGCCTCTGACCCGCACGCGCCCATGTAACCGCGAAAGTCGGCTCTGATACCATTTGTAACACCCTAAGATCCAAACCGGCTTAGGCTTAACCCTATTCTGGATAGGCCACGCACACGTAGCAACCCGCTTGCACTTTCGTCCTCGCTTCGCACAAAACGGTTAACCGAGTGTGCTACCATTGGAACTCCTAGGCTTATATGTAAGTGTTTTTCAAGCTAAATTAGTAAGATGGGACTAACCCACACCCTCATGTGCATACACACATATGGGTCATCATGGGCCGGGGTGTCACACTGCAGCGGCTCAAAGAGTAGAGTGGCGACTGCGGCTATGTGAAAGGAAGGAGAGGACCACACTCGATCCAAAAGGATGGATCATGGCTAGCAAAGCAAGCGGCTGACAAGGATTTTGTGGACTCGCACGGCTTTGAAGAACTGAAAGAGAGAGGGCAATGGATTTAGATAGACGCAACAATAGACTCAAAGAAAAAGGCAACAAATACTAACAGCAACATCCTTCAGCAGCTCAACACCAAGACCAAAGAACCAACCCCACCTCAGCTCAATTACTCCACAGTTCCCACTTCACTCAATCCATTCCCCACGCGAGCACTCTCTCTCTCTCTCTCTTGATTCTATAAAACACACCCCCAATCCATCTCACTGGCTCGCTGCCATTGCCAAGGAATATTTCCATCCAGTATAAGCGAATCGCCTGTCTTTCCTCATCGGTTTAAGCTTTTAGGTGAATTGGTCGGTGTATACAACTTAATATATATACTAGCCAGCCAAGGAGAGTTGTTACCTGATAAATACTTCATATCTGAATCTGTGATGCAGTTACAATATCTCATATTCAGTGTTTCCAGTTTGCTCAAGCCTGAAAAAGAAAATAATGTTACCGCATCAGACAGAAGCAGTAACTGTGAGCTGTTTACAATTGAGCTGAATATGAATAAATAGTTCGCATGCCAGTTTTTCCTATAGTGATTAAAACAAAGATAAGCATCATCCAGATGATCCAGTTGTTTTGGTACCACATAGTAGCTGGTACAGTTAAGTCTTTACTAGTTACAATAAATAAGGTGATTGTGGTATGCCTCGTATCATAACTGATAAATTCAGGGATAAAATGACACCTTTTAGATGAACAAGGCCACCATGAATCTTTGGACATCGCTCCAGATCTAAGTTCACCAGATTAACTAAGTTTGCTAATGTTTTTGTTCCTTCAGCAGTAACAGCAGCACATTTCTTAAAGCTCAGTGACGTCAAGTTTGAGAGGCCTGCAGAATTAAGAAGTATATCATGAACATTAAAAAAATAGAACATTTAATACTGAAAAAACATTCACACCACAACATCAGACAGACGAAAGCAAACTCAGCTATCAGGCTATCAGCATCTCTCTTACCTGACAATGTTTTGAGTCCATGTTCAGAGATTTGATCACAGTAATTGCATGCCAAACTTTGCATATTTGAGCAATCCATAAGAAGATTCAATCCACTATCAGTCACATCAGAGCAAGAGATGTCTACAGATAGCAAGGATTGCCCTTGAGAAGCCACCACTTCCATCCAAGCATCCTTCACTCCAGGGTACTCTCCCAGACAAATATCCTGATACAGAATGTCATGGGAGGTCAATTGGTAGTCTTATAGGCTAAATTGTCCCAGAACCACAGAAGCCCCCATGTTTGGTCGTTTTTGGCCTAGCTCACCAAGTAAACAGGACAACTGGTCGCTTAGCTTGTAACTAATACCATGAGCAGGAAGCGTCATTTGACTTGGAATATGGTAGCAACTGGTCTATTAGCCGGGATTCCTTAAGGGGTAGAGATTTTTAAATGCTTACAGGACAAATTGAACTAATAACTTTTACTTTACTACGAGTAAGCTTATGAAAGTTATACAAGCCTGATAAGAAATGCATTATAAATGCCTGAGTAAGCCTTACAATACCAGTAAGAAATGTCTGATGAGACGCCTTTCTTCATTCCCTGATAATACATACGAGGGCCTGATAGATGTGAACATCAGTTTTACATCCTTAAATAATTGTTCAGGTTCCACAAAAAAGAGGCAGTAACATTCACCATAGTTTCACATAAAACTTGCTCTGTTTTAGTCCAGTCAGAACTGTGTGCTAAACAAGAACAGAAACTTCACCTGCAAAGCACAATGGCGAAAAGCACCAAGCGACTCCTCAGTGAGGCAGCTCCACTCCACCAGTTCATCAAAAATCTGCTGACTAAGATCCCTAGGCAGCAGCGAGAAATCAGAATACCTACTTTTATCCTGCAATCACCCCATCAAGTCAGGCAAGAACAGGCACTCCTTCAGCAAACTGAAACATACAACGCCACCAAACTACCTCGTGGACTCTGGCCACGCAAAGTTCCACTAGCGATGGGCACCGCCCCGGCCCGGGTCCCTGCGCCTTCCGGTGCACATCGGAGCTGCTGCGGGGCATCGTGTGCAGCAGCCACTTGAAACTGCCACTCTTCGAGAACCTCGCGCTGTACAGATCATCCTCATCGACCAGTTGGCCTCTCTTCCTCGAGCAAGCACTGCCCATGACAAAGGTTCGCTTTTACTAATCACAAACCAATCAAAGTGCATGTCACAATGTTGGTTGGTTCTAGCTGATGGATGTATGGTTCTTATCATCCATTCCCGGCGCGACAACGACATGGGATAGACTTCGCTTTCTTTGCCACCATTCTGCACCATCAAAGAATTATATTTAAAAAATATTGATTTGCACTGCAGCACGCAAATTATTAGATTGTGTACAGAACTACAGGTTCGGTCAAACAATACTAAACCCCAAGCGCTTGGTTTTGGGTGCAAGAGTGTTCATCTTTCACACAACCGAGACTCTTGCAACTACTAGATACTGCCAATCCTAAAAGCGAAAGGATTCGGTAAACAGTAGGCGATCCTACCACATCAACCATCCCCTACGGATCAAAGCATCTACGTATGGTCAGAACACAAAACCCCCAAAATAGCTACCTGAATCAAAAGTTCCGCATCATGGAGAGAGAATGAGCTGTGAAAATGCCCAAAATTCCAACCCAGAACCAACCAAACCGAGGAAAGAATCACACAAAAGCTTAGAGGGTACGTCGGGCGAAATCAAAACCAACCAAAAAAAATCGCAACGAAGTTACAAGATGAGAAATTACCCGATCGGATATGGAATTTCTCACGGGTAAAAAAGCGCTGAGACCACCAAACCCCTGTGTTAGCTTTTGTGATTCTCAGATTAGATTTAAACCAAGCTAGCGCTTAAGATCATCATCACATCTAATCCGACGAGGTCGCGCGAGAGGGAAGGGGAGGGAAAGATGGAGAAGAGAATTGGTTTATAGCGAGAGCCGAAGCCGCGGGGGAGCTCCACGTGTCACGGAAGGCTGAGCTGGTACGCTTGCCGTTGTTCACTTAACACTGACATGTGGGATCTGTAACTTTGCGGCCCGGTTGTCAGTGATAGAGTTTGGAGATGGGTTGGTGGGGGGCCACAGGGAAGTGGAAGGGATAAGTAAGGCAAAGGAAGGGGAGACCCGGCAGAGTACCGGGTGGGCGGGCCGGGCGCACGGCACCCCCGGATTGTGCTGCCGGTTTTTGGCCCGTGACTATTGCTCCGTTCTGCGGCGTACACGTGGGCCCCGCGGTTTTCAGCCGTTCTTTTTAGCTTTTTTTTATTTTTTGCTTCAACTCACGCAAAAATCAAAATAAATAGAGTGGCTACAAACAGTTTTTTGACTCAAAAATTATGTACGTCTTCTACCATCATTTTGAAAAATACAGTTAAAAGCCATCAGTCATATTTCAAAAGAACAGAATATATGCTATGTTCTTTTGTATTGCGACTGATGGCGTTTGTCTGTGTTTTTCAAGACGGTGGAGATGTCGATATGGACGACGCACATAGTTTTAGGCTCAAAAAGTCATTTAGAGAATCCGCTTCGAAAAACCGTTTGGATAAATCATCCTATTTATTTTTGATTTTTAGAGAAACCGAAGCCAAACGCCACTTCAAAATTCCAAAAGAGCAGGGACATTTTTTTACCAGTTACACCATCTCAACGCAGCAGATGACAAGGTAAACAGGTAAACAGCTTGATATTAATGGCCTTTTACAAATAAGGTTTATAGGTAGACTTACTTTTTAAGTGCTCATTTTATTGGTTGCAAATAGTATAAGAATCGAAATCGAAGGGATCGATACATTTTCTCTTTTATGATCAGGTTGTTTTGCTTTGTTAACTATATAGTGACATATAATATATAGCTAGCTGAACGATCGTGTTTTACCATGGATAAAAAAATAAATATTATCCTAACACATCGAATTAATATTATCTAGATCAGTCTGTCTAATCCATGCTGTCGGTTCTATCTTCACACTTAGTTGCATTGTGCCTCCGTGCCCTCGGCTCTGCCGCACATCCGATAGAGTTCTGTTGTTATTTTTTGTAGAGAGTTTTTAGCATGGTAGAATTTGTTTTTTGATAAATTACTTTTTTCTCTTTTTTAGAAATTTTGTATGGGATGGAAGGAAAGTTGGAAGTGGCAGATAAATCATCACTACTAACTCCTTCTTTTAAGTAGGAGATATAGTAGACTAAGTAGTAGATAGTACAAAGTATGAACTCCATTAAGATATATCACTATTGGTAGTTCTAGATTTTGTTTGGAAATGATTTATACAGCATTCGGTGTGTCGCTCTTTTCTTGTAGAAGGATTGTGTGGTAAGTTGATTGGGCTAAAATAGCAAATCCTTGATATTGAATTGCATCATAGTACGGCGCAGTTTAATAAAGGGTGCTACTATTTATGTGCACAGAGAAAGATGAAAGAAGTCAAAGAAAGAAGCAAAAATGTGTAGAATGGATTGTAGATAATATATCAATAAAGAATACCTGTAGCGTGGCATTAGGTTTATATATAAGCCAAATTGATGCAAAGAATATATTCTTACGAAAACTTCACAATAATAATGATGAATTTGAAAGTTATAGCCACAAAATGAATGAATGATCCATAAAAAAGACGATGAAAGTCCAATGAACTGTTACAGGTTCCACACGCTCGATCCGGTAAACCACAACGCCCACACCTACTAGGCCACAGAAAATCCTGATAGGCCAAAGGTAGGTTCTATGCTTCTTTTTTGAAGTGAGTGGCTTACACATTTGACGCTATACACATTTATGTATCCACGTGAGTGTGTTCAATGCATAAACTTTAAGGTGAGATGAAGATTCGAAAGTCTTACGAAGCACGGACACACGTTTAGATCACTAAACACACACATACATATATATGTATATGCTCAGAAAACATTATTCATATAAACAATATTAAAGAATACTGTTTATATGTGAAGAGTACCTCCGAAAAATATAGCACACCAAATTCGAGCCCGAATGAGAGGTGGCACGACAGTGCACCTCACCAACCGAGCAAGCTTTGGTAGGTCCAATGCTAACCCAATTGTTTGCAAAATATCTTGACTTGATCGGTTCGGCTGAAAAGCTCATGGCTTATGGCTGAAAACACTGTAGCTGGCTGAAAAAAGCACTGTAGCTGACAGAGGCTTATTTAGCATAATTAAATTTAAAAAATTTAAAAATATAAAAAATATGTTAGCCCATTACATATAATACAAACAAATACGAGAAAAAAAGAACCGGCAAAAAAGCTCAACAAAAAGCCAAAAGTTCAGAAAAAGACGAAACTTATGAATAGTGAAAAATAAGTCAGAAGCCAGAAGCCGAAGTCGAGTTGATCAGAGAATCAATGGGAACCCTTTTTCTTTATTTGATCTTATTTTAATTTTATGAAGGGGTGGAGTTGATTATTGTACTCATCCATGCAACAACTGAAGGTCACGGATCAATCCAGAAAATCTACGATAAACCTACCTAACATGTAATTTGGTTTGAACCATCATCTCATCCAAGGATGAGTTCCATCATAGTTCATCCTCGAATTTGATACGATGATTTAATACCTCATTTTGTACTCGATTTTTACTTACAAGGGATGAGATAGTGATGGATCAATCTATTTCATTTCTCAAACCACATAAGTGGATTAGGTTTAGAAGTGTGATCTGATGGTCCAATTCCTCGAACCAGATACTAGTGTACCAATTAGATATTTAGATTAGCCAACCGCTGATTCTTTAGTTGATTATTGCAGACCTCTCAATGATTTCAATTACACATTCGTACAGACATATCGCATCATAATAAGTTAATAACACATTAAAAGATGAGATTTGTTAGATTAGCCATTAAAAGCCTTGCACGTTCCGCTAAAAGCCTAAAACCACAAAAAATAATGCATGATATCTCTATGTTTTTCTTACACGAACACTTTAAATAAGGTCTACTTTGTAACGCAAAGATTTCTACGAAATTTCTATAGAAATCACGTGTTCCAAAGTTCCAAATGGAGCCTAAACTAACATTCATTTGTTTAAATCTTCTATAATAATTGAGATAAATTCGTGTTCATTTATTCCGGTCCGGTGTTACAACCTTCCGAGCCCCGATCGCCTTCTGCAGGAGCTGGCCCGAGCTCGCGCGGTCTCCGCCGGTCAAGCCGCCGCCGCGGCCCCGCCGCGGCACGCCGGCACTCGTCCTCCACACCAACCCGCCGCACTGCCGCTGACAACCCTGGGCCCACCTGGCAGCAAGCGGCGCCGATACAATATTCCACGCGTCGGCGTCGTTTACCAGTCGCCCGGGTCGTCGGTCTCGAGTCTACTGCCTCGGTGCCTCCCTCCCGACACGGTTTCCACCGGAGTAATCACCCAAAGATCCGATCAATTCAAGAAACGAAAAAAAGAAATTACTTCTCCTTCACCATTTCCGCCCAAACATTTCCCGTGGATTCATGCCTGGGCTAGGTGGTTTCTGAGTTGCTGGAGCATTCGGCTGCGGCGGATCCCGGCGCCTGAGCTTTTCCTCCGGTGAGTCCTCGCTTTCTTGGGGCCCTCGGAGTTCTAGCCGCGCGTTTCTGTGACTGGTCGCGATCATGGTTGTTTGGTGCATGGTTAGATTGCTTTCCTTCTTGTTGGTGGATGGCGGATGGCAACTTGCTGTGTTCTTGGGACTCTCTCGTGTGGTCTGTAGGACTGGCCTTCTTGATGCTTTACTCGTTGTTGCAGCTGCTTGAATGTTTATTCTGGAAACTAGGAGTGTTGTTTCTGAAACGGACCTCGCGTTAGGCTTGCGGATTATACTTCCTGAAGCTCCAGTGTTGCTGTAATAGTTCGGGATTACTATGTTTGGTACTGTGTGCCATTTGTGGGATTCTTGTCTGCGTCTCTCTTGCTTGTTGTAGCGCTTAATCAGTTATCAGCTGACAGATGGCTAAATTTGCCTCTCATGACGTACTTCTTGTTTGCCAGTTTGATCTGTCCGTACAATTTCGTCTGCCGAAGTCCTAATTATTTGATTCTGATACAGTTCATAATTACTTAGACCTTATTGATGATGGATGTAGCAGTAGTACCATACATACTACAGAGTGGTTTCGTTCGTTGTCTGCATTTATTATTGCATGCATTGCTCAGTAAGGTTCTTACTATAAATATGTAGAGCCCCCAGTGTTGAGACAGTTATGGCCACTGGCCGGGAATATAATTCATTCATACTGTGGAACCTTTGATTTGTTCAACTAATAGGGCTAAATGACATGAACATTTACAGTTGAACTATTATATTGTCAATGATGGTAAACATTTGTTCTATTCATTTTATTTTATGTTTTGAGTACACTTGTAGCAGATAAATATTTTTCCTTTCCTGACCGAATGGTGTGTACTCTGATGATCAATATTTTAGTTGCCAACACATATTGCACTAATGTACCATCTGTACTCTCACTCGTAAACTTTTTTCATCATTCATTCCAAATTGCTAAATTGAATGCTTTATTCTTTCTGCTGTTTGGATTGGCCCTACAGGAAGAGAAAAGAGGACAGCTTTTGCTCTGAAGTGAGATAGGTTTGGAGACAAACTTCTATCCATAATGTGCTAATGTAGGACATCAAATACAAAAGAGGCACATCACAGTCCTTTGTTGGAGGATTGAAGACATATAATGTTATGGTAGCCATTACTACTACAGGAATGTTTCTTGTGTGTTTTGAGGCCTTGTGCCCCTGTTTTGGCTCGAAAAGGAAGGATGGAAGTGAAGATCCTGTTCTTGCAAAAGATGCAAATTCCTGTAAGTTAAAACAACAAACTTTCACCCATGGGTGATGAAACCTGTAAACACTCTGAAGCAATGTCTAACCTGTTTTTTGGGATGAAATTAGATACTAACAAACAAGAGATTGCTTGTAACGTTTGGAGGTATAACACCTGCCATCAATTGTGACATATTGATTTTGTTTTTTCAGTGAATTCTTCTGAGCTGAGGTCAATTTCTGATAGAATTCCCGCAAGCCCTCTTCGAGTACCTGCAAGTCCATCTAGATTTTCATTGTCTTCACCGCCAAGTAGAAATGAGCCATTGAACCTGAGTCTTGAACAGGTTATTAAACTGACACATAACTTTTCGCCAGCCTTGATGATTGGTGAAGGTTATTTTGGAAAGGTCTACAGAGCGGAGCTGCGCAATGGCCATGTTGTGGCTATTAAAAGGGCAAAAAAGGTTGTTTCTGTTTTTGGGGGCAACTATACTAGAGATTATTCTAGTTACAATGTTTTAACTGTGTTTTTTTTCTTCTTTAATCCCACATGATTGCCTAGTTGAACTGGCACTTCATAAGGTTTAAAAGTTCTATTTGGGTAAACCTTTATTAGACTGTTTGCTGAGCTTATCATCCACTGTTTCCTCTCTCTTGAGTCTACATCTGTCTCGCAGTGGAATCAAGAAAGAGCAATACAGTGGCTAATCCAGGTTTAGGTAGACTCAGTTGTTGATCCATATTTGTGTAGACCAACAGAAGAATTAGATGGTGATGCATCCATAAAGCATGTATTCACATTGCTTTTTTTCCCCCAGTAGTTGTGGATAATTGCTATATTTTTGTCTTTATGTTGTGTAAGCTTGTTCATTAGCCGAATTTCTTTTCTCTCTGCAATCCTGATATATTTTCATTTGAAAATTATCGATAGGAATAGGGTATCTTTGCTTCTTTTTTTACAGTTTGAATTGTGATTCTGATAAGGTTTCTTTTCCCAGGAACATTTTGCTTCTTTACGCACAGAATTCAGTATTGAAATTGCACTACTAAAAAAAATTGAACACAGGAATTTGGTCCAATTGCTTGGTTATATTGACAAAGGAAATGAACGAATTGTCATAACCGAGTATGTTTCAAATGGCACTCTTAGGGAACATTTGGATGGTAAGCTGCATACCAGATTGCTAGTTTGTTTTGTTCCTTCCCAAAATGAACAGTCAGATATTTTAAATCATCTTTCAGGTCAACGTGGGCTCATATTGGGCTTTAGTCAGCGGCTTGAAATAGCCATAGATGTTGCCCATGGATTAACTTATTTGCATCTATATGCAGGTACACCTTTGCCTACATGTTTTCATTTGTTGAGCATAGAACAGTTTAAGGAAACAGTTGTTAAATGGTTCTTCTGTTTATTCTGTTCCCAAGTTAGTCATGCACTTTAGTAGTTTACCACAGCAGTAATGAAAACTCAGTTAAGTAGTATTCTTACTGCACTGAAGGTTGATCCTTTGGGTCATAATCTGTTTGAGTTCTATCAGATTTCCTGATTGCATAATTTTCTTATTTGAGAATTTATTTTGTCCCTTCAGTCCCTCAAGAAAATGATATGTAGATATACCTCCAGCTTTTTTTTATTAAGTGAGCCTAACTTTCAAGTTTATTAATTCACAAGGATCATCCATGTGACCATATTTTTATGTGATCCGAATTTCGTTCATTTCTCTTCCATTTAATACAATATGTGAACTAACTCCATGGATATACAACTGTCTTTTCAATAGAGATGAACTTTGTATAACACATTTGTGTTCTTAAGTATTTTAGTATTGAAATGGTGTGCATCCACAGATAATAGAGATATTCTTTTTTGAAGAGTACAAGGGATTATAGATATATTCTAATTTATCATTACTGTAAATTTGCATACATCTATTCCTAAATAATGTTGTAATGTCCTGCTTTTAGAGAAACCCATAATACACCGGGATGTGAAGTCATCAAACATTCTATTAACTGAAGGCTTCAGGGCCAAAGTAGCCGACTTTGGGTTTGCAAGAACTGGTCCTACAGAGCCAGATCAGTCACAGATTGAGACTGATGTGAAAGGAACGGCTGGTTATGTAGATCCAGAGTATCTGAGGACAAACCATCTGACAATCAAGAGTGATGTGTTCTCTTATGGTATTTTGCTCCTGGAAATCCTTTCAGGCCGTCGTCCTATTGAGGTGAGGAGGGGAGCAAGAGAAAGGATTACCGTGAGATGGGTATGTCATTACTCTCCTATTCTTATATTCATACCATTCCATCCTTTGATTGTTTTTCTAATGTTTTTATTGGCTACTGTTTAGTAGTTTAGCTTTGTTATGAGTTAAGTACGTTGGGCAAGGTCCCTATACAGTGGTACCCCATGACAAGTAGATCAAGTATGTTGGGCAAGGTCCCTATACAGTGGAAACAATTTGCAGAAACATACACAAATGGAAATGGAGTACTCCGTGATGACACAAGTTTTGAAGAAAGAACTTAAGAAGATATATTATGAACTAGATTTTTTATCATTTTTTGGGTCAATTTGTTGCACCCTCTTGCTAATGTCTGTGCTTTTGTTTGTTCGCATGTACAGGCAATGTTCATGCATTCCTTTGTTTGTTGATTAACAACGTGATATTTTGTCACAAGTTATGTGTGCACAGACAAAGAAATACTATTGGCACATAATCACTGAAACTAGATCCTTATCTTTAACTCATTATAATGTAATCCAAAGAGTTCCATTAAACTAAACACACGCGTGCACACACATCAATAAGCTTGATCTAGTTACTAGTTGTTTAGCTGTTTGGCTTGTCAGTTGTCACATTCTAGACTTGAAGGCATCTGAGGCTTGGGATATTGCTTTTGATACAGGCCTTCGAGAAATATAACAGAGGCGATGTTAGGGAGATACTGGATCCAATGTTGACTGAATCAGTAAATGATGATATACTGAATAAGACTTTTGATGTAGCATTCCAATGTGTCGCTCCTATTCGTGCTGACAGGCCACCCATGAAAGAAGTCGTTGAAAGGCTGTGGAAGATAAGAAGGGATTATGCAAAAACTCAAAGCAGAGCAGAAGTGTCTCTGTAAACCATCTGATACTGGCTGCTGCTTTTGCTTGAGAGAACATGGGTAAACTCAGATCTAGTGAAGACTGAAGATTGCCACACAAAAATAATACGTTTTTGTGAATAACGAACTGAAATCTGTACAGGGTTGCGAGATTATTGTTGTATGCTGTACATCGGGTTGTCTGTTCAAGAGATCAATGTGATGTACACCGACCTGCAATTGAAGACTTTCGTGTGTAGCCATTAGCCAATTCAATGTTTTCAGTGATTTGTGTCCTCAATGAAGTGCAATAGTGCAGGCAGCAATGCAGTTTATATGTGGAGTTTTTTTTATCTTTGGAAATGTAAGATTTGTTGAGTTGGAAGGCTTTTTTTAGGTGAGTTGAATATGACCTGGGAAAGATATTTTCACTGGCCTCTTCAGGAGGTCACTAAAGACAAAAGGAGCTTCTAAGTTACTTGTTGTAGCATAGCTAGAACAGGGGTATAGGATATCTTTCTTCATAGAAGATATAGCACCAAAAGAACTAGAGAAAGTTAGGGGTAAGAATAAGTGGATCTGGCTTTTTCATACCCCTCTTAGGGGTTTATATACATGAGTGAGATTGGATGAAAAATTCCTATTATACTTTTAATAATTATAAAAGATAAATGTATATGGGTATATTTTTCTATAATATTGAATCTGGTACAAGATCTAGTCGTTTGGGGCTGGGCCACCATCACAACATTACTATTTCTTATTTTTATCTTATTGCAGCAAATCAGAATCGATTCAGACGACTGTTCATGGACTGTGTGATGATGATAAGGGAAACTGACCTGGGAAAGGAGGTCCAATCTTCACTTCTCTCTCTTCTTTTGCGAGGAGTCCAATCTTCACATTATCCACTACAAAGAACATAGTCCAAGTGCCCAACATATCACAATCGACGTGATAAACAGGTCAAATTTGGATGCAGCAAACACATAATTCTGAACCCAAATGTTTAAACTTTTTACGAGTGTAGCCCATTATTTGCTGTCAAATCTGATTACAACATGCCAACGCGACAGCATCCCAGACGGCATGACTAAACGACACAAACATCTCCCATCAATAGCAACAGTGAACAGAAAAAGAGCTGTACAGTTAGGAGAGCCAACATAATATACATAAGAAACGAAGGGCTGAACGAACAGCTACTGAAAAGTATCAAACTGAGATCACAGCCGGAACATCTGAAGACACTGCACATAATGACATAATAACAAGTGACACGGACACCTATCTGAGGGAAAGCGCATGAAGCGAGGCGCCTTTAGACGTCAGTAGGCGGCCATCTGCCTGCAGCAAAAGCCCTCTCAACCAGGCAATGGCCGAAACCATCCGCCCATTTGCAAGCAAAGCTTCTTCTCTTGGCCAATGCGAGCTAGGACGAACATGGCAGCCCAGAAACCGACGGCGAAACCAGCTGCGAATAACCCAAAGAAGACGACCTCATCAACGTTGTCAGTAGCACCTGGGTTGTCACCGCCGCTTGCGGCATGGCGCTGCACGTCCTGTTCAACACCGATCCACGTAGATCACCGTTGCCCTCGAAACTTGTGTAATCGGACATACCCAGCTGCCCTCCAATGTCATCCATGCAACCCGACAGCGCGACCGAGAACGCTCCCATGCCCGAAAACCCTGCAAACTGCGAAGGGATCATTCCATTGAGCCAATTGTGAGACAAGTCAAGATTCTCGATCTGGTACAAGTTGCCCAGTGTTTCAGGTATCACACCTGTGAGACTGTTGCAGGAAAGACAGGTTCAGTGATATGATATCAGTGAGGTTCCCAAGAGCGCTGGGGATCCCGCCCGCGAGCTTGTTCGCCGACAGGTCGATGGCACTGACGTGAATCAGGTTGCCATGTTCGTGCCATCGATGGCTGCCCTTGAGAACACACAGCTCCTTCTGCAACTCCTCGGGCGGGTAGAATGACACTTTGATCAGCAAATCAAATAGCCTCGCAATTAATGGTCCATTCAAATCGCTGGCTGGGTGCTAGTTTTAGTGGACCATTCTTTAACTTTATTGTGCTACATTCATGTAGTGAGGATGGAATAAAAAGCTTTTTCCAAGAGGTTCATGAACTTTACATTAAGATAAGACGACTATCTGTCATTTACAATCAGGAGAACTCTCTCATTGCATTTCAGATTGCTAAATGACGAATTAAGTCTACACTCGAACGTCAATTCTCAAACCATGTGTGTTGAACAGTGATGCCTCTCCGTATATTTTTCTTTGTGGTAAACATAATTTTCGACATTATTATCTGTTTTTATTCTTTTATCAGTGTGTTCTGTCTGTCAACGTGATGGAACTTGCCCTCTATTTTGTAAATAGACAAGTGATGGGTGCATGATATGGGCTCAAAATTCAAAATTGCATGGGTTGTTTCCATAGCTTGCAAAGTTGCTTGCTGAAGCATAATTGTTCACAATTCCTATAAATTATGACATGTGTCTGCAACTTCAATCAAGAAGTACCTAGTCCTACCTATAAATCTTGATATAATAAAATTGTTTTACAAATGTTCTGTTGTGATATTCCTCAATCCCCTCTTTATCTGCCTGGCTCTCGCATCACATCCTCTCATTTTGATACCAAGATCAGTGTTCTTGCAAGGAAGTATCTGTAGTGTGCGGTCATGGAGATTCCATAACCTTCACGGCCTAATGCAGAAACAGGCAGCAGAAGAGGCAAAATACTTTGTTTTAACTCCAGTTCTTTTCCTGTCATTACTCAACACCTGATATATGCTGAAACGGGATGTTACTCAACTATGTAGGTCTAAGGCATGAATCGGAGCATATTTTCATTTTTCTTGAACTTTTAACCTGTGTTAATGAATCATGACTTTCGAGAATTTACTCCTGGTTTGTCCTAGAGCCTGGCGATTCAACTTCAATGTGTTGTGCTGTACATGGCAAATCAGTATAAATGTATAATCTCCGTATAGCATGGAAGCATTCTATTGATTTCCTATCTTTGTCCTGCTCTGTGGCTAAGATACTCGAGGACAGTTGGGCATTTTACCTTTTCCTTTGCATTAGTCGATAAGATCTTACCTTTCACCAGAGCTGTATCCTGTGACCCATATGCACTATGCAGAAAGATTACAGGATACGCTGTGTAAATACCACTATGTTTAATGCATTGGTATTACAGAAAGATTACAGGATATGAGTGAGATTTGATAAGTACAGCTCCACTACAGAAAAGGTCGAGTTTATGTGTTACACTTTGGTTCTTTTCACCCTTTCTGCCAGCCTTGAGTCTTGACCATGCACCCTCTGTTTTTTCTCAAGAACGGCATGCACGTCTTTGTGTAAAGGCATCTTGAACATGTCACACCAGCACTTAGCTGTTTCCAACACCCGAGTGTCCCTTTGTATGCAGGAACAGTAATCGGATAACATCAAGAGCGGGACGTGTAGTATATATACCGGTAGGTATGATCGGTGTCAATCAACGACAGATTGAAGAGAAGATCTTGAGGAGATTCGGAGCACGCGTCGTCTGACGAACCGGCGAGATTAGCAAATTAAATCTCCCGATTTGATCTGAGCTTATCAGAAGCCTGTCTCACAACATCACCCGTTCCTTCTCTGAAGTAAACCTTAATTGGAACGCGCAAATAAAAAATCACAAGAAAAGAGCATAGGCGACCTAGTTTATCACCTGATGTCATCTGAAAGACCGAAACTCCGTGACGTTTACGCTGGGATGATTAGGCCTGATATGGCCAAACCCTAGAGCTGGACAAAGAGATCCCAAAGCGTTCGCCACTGTCTATTTTACTAATAATAGCAAGCTTAATTAGCTCGGCGGCGAACGGTGCCAATTCCGATCCACAGTGCCAAGGGCGAGAAACCGTGCCCATCTTTCACTTTCTCGAGATTGCTATCTAGCCCGATGAGTACAAGCATTATCTTCCCCGCAGGGACCAGATTAGCACGGCACGGCATTCATCTATTTTTGCGAAAACATCCGTCCTGTTCTATTTGATTTTTAGCTTCTTCAAAAGTTAAAAAACCAAACATCGAAATAAAATAGTCTTTTAAAATAGATTTTTCAAACGGTTTTGCAAACATAAAACCGTATGTATTATTTATATCGGTATCTTTACCGTTCACTGCTGTGTTAAAAAACACATATAAAAGTCATCTGTCGCAGTCAAAGAATACCGATGGTAGTAGTCCAAAAGAACACCTCATTTGTGCATCCCCTTTGGGCATTTCTGCCGCAGATCAGTCGTGCTCGCTCTAGTTTCTTTCTTTGAGCAGCGCGGCGTGCGGCTTTGGTTCTCCCCGGTGCTTTCTTTCCCTAGCTAAGAGCATCTCCAAGAGATGCTCTTTCTCACCCCCTATCTTAAAATATTAGGTATGAAAGCTAAAAACAAGCTCCAACAGATACTCTAAAACACACCCAATAATTTTGGTACTCTAAAATTGAGGTGGATCACCATCAAATATACAGTGCCTAGATAGTAATTTTAGGGATCTAAGTTTAGAGGAGCTGCTGAAGGAGGGGAAAGATTTAGAGGACAATTTTTTTTAGAAGACTCCCAATATGAGATTTTAGAGGACAAAATATTGAGTCTCTCTTGGAGATGCTCTAAGGCCAAGCTAGTCAACGCTGCCGGTCACTTGAAGCCCGAGAGCGACCACCCGTTTTAATTTGGAGCCCTTTCGTGCAGTTAATCACGCTAGCCTTTCACAGATCGACGTGCGGGACGCGATAGTCCCACGTCACGCCAGTTGTGAGTGAAGGCGGAGGGTGATATAGTATTCACCTATTTGGCTAATTTTCTAGGAAAATTGATAATGATCGTTTATAAAGTTGTTATTCTACCGATTCGACTTACGAGTATGGCGATCTAACTATCTTGGTTGGACTACTAGTTTAGCATACATAAGATCAGATGTTGGTTTAGCAGTCCGATATAGTTGATTTGCGTAACACGCACCTAACTAGCGCAGCGAGGCTGGATTACTTAGAGCAAGTTTAATAAGGCTGATTGTGCTAGCTATAAGGGAATCCATGTCAGCATAGTTCTATGTGGAGGGGAGAGAAAAGGAGAGAGAGAGCCAAGCCGGCTCCCATGCAAGAGTCAGGCTATAGCACAGGAAAAGAGGTGTTATCCATGCATGTACCAATAGAACTAACTGCTATACCTATGCATGTATTAAATGACCAATACCCATATATGTATTAAATGATTGAGAGCTCTTGTAGAGACAACTTAGGGCATCTCCAATGGTTATAGCTAGCAACTAACTATAAGAGCAGGTACAATAAGGCTTAGTCAGCAGGCTATAGCAAATATAATATCAACTAAATCTTACGTGGCAGAGAGAGAAAGGAAGAGAGAGAAGGAAGCTGGCTACTAAATTACAGCTAGCTATAGCACGTAAAAATATGCATTTCACTCTCTTACACGTGGGGCCAAATAGTTATTATAATAGCTACCTTATTGTATGAACTATTTTTTTGAAGGCTATAGATGAAATGAACAAGTGTTATAGCCACTAGTTGGCTATACTATTGTACTTGCTCTAAGACTTCCACATCATCTATATAGTACACACTAAAGTTAGCATTCTAAAGAACTATCTATAAGGATAGCTATTTGATGCTTACATGCACACACAGAATTTATGGAGGCTGCCTCGTTTGGCGCTATAGACTATCTCTAGAGCTGTAGAGAGCTGCGTTCTCTTTCTTCATTTAATATCTTCCACGTAGGACAGTTGATGACATGGACTCTCTTGTAGATAGCTGCTAAGGGCATCTCCAATGGGTCTATAGCAGCTATCTACAAGAGAGTCCATGTCATCAACTGTCCTACGTGGAAGATATTAAATGAAGAAAGAGAACGCAGCTCTCTACAGCTCTAGAGATAGTCTATAGCGCCAAACGAGGCAGCCTCCATAAATTCTGTGTGTGCATGTAAGCATCAAATAGCTATCCTTATAGATAGTTCTTTAGAATGCTAACTTTAGTGTGTACTATATAGATGATGTGGAAGTCTTATAGTTAGTTGCTAGCTATAACCATTGGAGATGCCCTTATAGCCAGCTTATTGTATGAGTTGGCTGCATCTTACCTTTTGATGACATGGAAATGTATTAGAGGTAGCAGCTATCTATACTATTAAACTTGCTCTTATACGGCAGATCTTATCGGCCCAGTGCAAGAATCGTTGGAAAGTTATGGATGGACAGGCTAGGCTAGTGCTACTCGTTGTCGCAGTGGCCCTGGACCAGTCTACGCGGGAGCGTTGCGAGCGTAGGTAGGATGGCAAAAAAAGGTTATGCACTTTTCAATCTGTGTAATTAGACACGGCTTCAACTACGGTGCGTTTCTGGTAGTGGGGACGTGGCAGGGACCGACGCTTGCTCAGGTGGAGTACGAAGTAGAGGTGGGCATTAGGCTGTGGCCTGGGCTCATCATGCTTTGGGCCGCTTCATGCTGTGCCGGCTTAGCCTAGTCACTCTGTCGTGCCGGTCCGTCTCACCTCCGACTAGGCCCAAGCATGGCCCAAAGCCCGTCGTGTCGGTGTTCGTACCGTGCAAGCTCAAACCTAACCCGAAGTAACTATACACGACAAAGGCGGCGGTGACAATGGCAGCGATGGCCGCTATCTTCCTTTCTCTCATACCCGCCTCACTAAAGATCTAGTTAAAATTTCATACTATTGTCTCATGCCATTCCACCTCTAAACTTGGTCATATAGTCCAATGGCATGCATATCTAGATGCAAATCGGACTGTGACATATGTGGACATCTAGCCCATCACCCGGCAATCCGGCATAGAGCTGTCAACTAGTCAAATAGAAAAGTTCAAGCAGAGTCATGAGTGCAGTTTACTGTAATTAAGAAATCAATTTTAAATAGTGTCTCGAACATTTAGTAACTACTTGGAATATACGCACTAATAATATTGTCTATATTTACATAATGGTTAATTGTAACATATATGGGATGGTTATATCATCAAATGCTAGAATTAAAAAGGCAGTCGGTGAAGGGAGCTATGTTAGAATTCGAAGTGCATGTAGTAGTAATTTGCTTACATAAAATAAAATCACAATGGAGGTGAGCTATGTTGTAAAAATTAAAAATATATGTTAGAATATGCTGATTTGATTTATCTTCTTCTCCAGTAGTCCAGCCCTACTGATTTTAGGCGAAGAAGCAAGAGAGCTGCGGGGATGCGACCTAGGGTTTAGTGGTGGTGACCTACGAAGGAGCAATATTAAAAATACTCATTATTTTTATATGATGATGTTTCTTAAGAAAGAACGAAAAGGACACATTATATCACAAGTGCAAAAATGAAGAACAACAAAAGGCATCTCATATCACAAGTGCAAAATGAACTCGGCCTAAATCATAGCATATTTCAATCACTTTTTTCAACCATTGGATTAAGATCCAACCATCCTCATCTCATATATATACATTATACATTCACATCTCCAAAACCTAACTCAATCTTCAAATTTGGCATTTTAAGGACTACTCCGTATAGATGTACATGTTACAACGGATGTGTGGGATATTTTCACGATAAAATTAGAGTTTCTAAGGGCTAGAACAAAAGAAATCAAAATGGACAAAGACCTATTTGTAGATTTTAGAAAACTTGAAGGACTAAATCGCCAAAATGTCTAAATCCTTAACCCTCCCTAAAATCCCTTCACCATCACCCGGTTCATTTCCCCCGTGCCATCTTGTCAGACCCAGATTTTACAATCCGGAATTTACTGTGTTTAACTGCACTATTCCCTGGATCAGTAGATAGTGCACACAGTTACAGTTCTGAATATCAAAGTACATATCATGCGGAAATGTAAATAAAATAATCAACTTACTCATGGGCCGATTAGGCCGAAATCAATAAATTGCAGCAGCGGAAGAACGAAGCACACAGGTGGGACCTTCAGGACATGCCCACAGGCAGCCAACTGGAGGTTCGCGACCTAATTCTTGACATCTTCATCTTCTTCGCCATCGTGGTCCAAAAGTATTACTGAAGCGTAGTGATCCGATTCCTGCTTCTGAATTTGCCGCAAAAGCGAGCGTGAGCACTCCGACCCCGTGCTCCGCGAGCCAATACACAGGATGCAAATAAATAGTATGCATGGCTTAACAAAGGAGAGGCTCGGGTTATTTTATTTTTGCGTAGAGTGCTTTTGAATACAATTGTATAAAAATTCCTAAGACCTAGCATTTGAATAAAGCATAATGTTCAAGAATATGCAATAATATTAGTGATCCAGACTCCATCCACCGTTACATGGCATCTGCACCATATAGCCATTCTTCAGCGTTATAGCCGCTTAACTTACCACTGGGACGACACCCAGGACAATTCCAAACCAGGGCAGTCCTTCGCCCTTCAAGTTTTCATTCACCCAAGTTCCAATATTTTGTAAACAGAACTATATCCAGTTAAGTTCCCATGTCCGCCCTTGACCGTGGGCACGGCTATTCGAATAGTTTTAGACTCTGCAGAGTTTGTACACTTTCACCACAAGAGACAATCAACTCGTTGCCCCACACGATTCCTTAGACGTGTGGTTGAGCAGACCATAACAGTGACTTTTCCAAGTACCTCGCCCGTTCCATCATTTCACCCTATGGGTCGCTCCCACTTGCGGTGGGTCTCATACGTTGTGCGGGATGTCCTCCTTCTGAACGTCTAGCAGCTGGCTCCCCACCCCTGCTAGCCCGCCACAGCAGAACTTCACCCTACCCGGGTGTCCCATTCAAGCCGTTACACAGACTGCCGCTTGCACTATCCCACACCTCCTCCTGGAAGGATGACTTTCAGGGTCCGGTAATTCTACTAAGCCAAGTTGTAATTTGCAGACTTGTGGTTGTACTGTTTTACACGGGTTGACATAACAAGATTCAGTCCTTAGTAGTATCTGGGCGGTCTACCACTAACCACTTTGTGCTTCCACTGCACCACACTCTCACACCCATCGAACCAATCCGCCCAGATATTAAAGCATGTTGGGGTTTTTGGAAACATAAAATAATCATATCCAACATTTATCAGTCATTACCACCATGACTGCCCAACCAATTTTTCTCAGGATTAAAAGTGATGCTTGGGCGCTCTCGCGCCCATGATTACCTAAACAATACTAAGCATGGCATATAAATTACGGACTTATTTTCGAAAGGTTACTACTATAATTTTGCTAGGGCGACAAGGTTCACACATTCCAATATTCCAAAGGAGGTGTAATATTATTCAAGGCAAACGATAGGCATGTAACTAGAATATCAAATTTAGCATGTATTTGCATAAAAATAACAGCATGCAATTTGTTAATTTAAAACAAAGTAATTTGCATGAAATGTAGGTTCAACATGATCAAAGTATTGACTCGCCTGGCGCGGTTTATCGCGGTCTTGAGCTCGCTCAAGCTTTCTCGTTTGTCAATCTTGAGGCTTGAGCCTTTTCCTTTATTCCGATCTCGGCCTCGCTTGATCGTTGATTCCTCCGGACTCCAATTTCTAATTACGTGCTAAGCAACTGAATTCCAATAAAAACAAATAGCTCAAAGGATCCAAATAAATCCAAACACTTTAAATACCCGATTTAAATTATACATTTAGTATTACTTGAGAGTAGAAGGATGATACAGGTTAGTGTGTGGTAAGCATAGCGGTAGCTGGATTTGAGCAGGAGGGCGAGTTGTCGTAATACTTTACCATGAGGGAAAATTTTAGAAACACGAGGGATCGTAAGTGAAGATGCACTTACAGGAATTATCTGCTTTTGGAAAGGTGGCCAGACATGGCCGATTGGGGAGAAAGCGAGACTTGACATTTTTATTAATAATTTCTTTTATTATTATTTTTATATTTTATCAAGGGAAGTCCCATGAGTTAAGATATATATACATATATATATGTGTGTGTGTGTGTGTGGTTGTGCGTGTTAGGCCAATTTTTGGAAAGAGAATATAAATATTTAGAAGCGGATGATTGATCTTTGAATTGACTGAATTTGGTTTTTATTAAGATTAATTTGGCATAGTGAAGGAATTTGATTTTATTTGAAATTAAATATAGTGAAAGGGTGAAATTTGACTTAACAAAACTGGAATTAATAAAATTTAAACTAATAAAATTTTAATTTAAAGGAATGGTGGTTAAATTTGTATTCAGGGCATTAAACTGACCAAAATAGTGTATTTTTGTATTTTCGGGGTTTTTTTGGAAATTTTCTGGATTTTTCTAGTATTTTAATTGATTTTTCTGAATTTATAAATGCATATGAATAGTGTGCTACAGTGTTGGACTCGGCCTAGACGAACAGTGCGGCCCGACCCACTCCTCTCGTGTGGTCAACCCGCGGTCAAACCGCGCGCGACGAGCAGGCCGCGGGCCACACTGATGCGGGCGCAGCCCAGCGCGGGCGATCACACTTCTGCCGATGGTCGACACGCGGCCACTGCGGATGGTGCCGATGAAGTGATCACGACCGCTCGGATGAGAAATCGTGACGGTATCGACGGCCGGGATTTAAAACAGTGTGGACGCTCTAGATGAAACGGTGCCAACGGCCATGATTGGGCCACGCCGATCCCCGGGAGTCGTCTTCTACCTCCAGACGGGACTCCCGGCGGGAAACAGAGTAAAACGTCGGCGGAGGTGCGGTGGCTACAAGGCACTAGAGACAAATTGATTCCGCTAGAGGGTGCACGTATAGCTTGGGGTTCCATTTTGGCCTTTTGGGGAGTGAGTGGAGAAATGGCAGGGGCTGGCGGTGACCGGAAAGGAGGTGGTGTTCGCGGCGGCGCTATCAACACCTAGAGGCTCATCGGCCAAATTGAAAGCATTTTCACCATCTAGGGAACCTAGGGAGTACAATGGGAAGATTAGTGAAGCTTGGGAGTGACTCAGGTGGCCTAGCCACGGTGAGGTCCGTATACCTGGCGGCGACCTTCGCTGCTAGCTTGCTAGGCCGAAGCTCCTGTGCAATTGAAGATACCACGATAGTTAGCATACACTGAGGATCATGGCGTTGCAAGGAATCGAGAAATAATGGACGGAATCGTGAGATTGCATCTAGGGTTAGCCGGGCTCAGGGGCGTCGATTACCGGCAGCTCAAGCGATGGCAATGCAACCGGCTGCTCTGGGAGACTCACGGAGGTGCTAGAAGAAGCTCTGTGGGCTTCATGCGTTTATATAGCGAGCGTAGGACTGTGGCCACAGTGGGGGTGTCCTCGGCTGCGTTCTTCTCACGCGAATGGAGAGGGGGAATGAACTAAATCTTCCCAGAGATTGTGTGAGAAGGAGGTGGCGGGTCTCTCCTGTGGGATATGACAGGTTCTTTGAACCTTGTACTCGCGTTGTGTGTGAGAGAGAGAGGGATTTGCTGCGGCGGAGGGAACAAGCGCGAGAGGGAGAGCTGACGCGCGGGGCAAGGAAGGAAAGGAGGGTCACTGGCGGGTGGGACCGAGTGCACTGGCATGACGCCGGGTGAGGGAAGAGAGGCGACGCAATCCAATGAGAGGAGGCGGCGACGCGTGCACGGCCGTGGCTTCAGGCAGGAGAGGCAGAAGCAGCGCGCGGTCGGAGACGCCAAGGAGAAGGGGTGGCGCACTTGCCAAAAGAAGAAAGCGTATTTTCACTAGGATTTGCCAAAAGGGAAAGAAATCCGAATTTAATCAAAATTCATGAAAATTTTCAGAATGAGACTTTATATTTTAACTCAAGTTTCTCTCTTTTTATACTGGATCATCTTTTCAGATTCGTGTTTATAATTTTAGTTTTCTATTATCTGCATATTTCCTTTTTGGCATTACTAATGTTTGTCTTTATTTATTATGAATTTATTCAACTTTTGAAATCACAACCAAAATCGGAAAACACAATGAAATCTAAATTCCAAATAGAATATACTACCAAAATAATTCAAGAATTTCATATTTTCGATTTTAAATTTTTCAGGATGTTACACATCTTCACCTCCCTCCTTCCCCAATCTCCCTCGGCGCCCCCTCCTGCCGCCTCCCTCCTCCCTTGATCTCCCCCAACACCCCCTCCTCCCCCAGCCGCCTCCCTCTTCACCCGGTGCCCCTCCTCCCCCGACCTCCCTCAGTGCCTCCCTCCTCCCCCGATGCCCCCTTCTCCCTCGGCCGCCTCCCTCCTCCCCCGACGTACTTCGATCGGTCCGGGTCAGCGGACCGGGACTCAGTGCCGTGGCTGCACACGCACTCTGGCTACTCCAAGCGGACGGCAACCGCAATCTCAACTACGCCAAGAACCAGCCCACCGGCGACAGATGGCCAGGCGGCAACTAGGGCACCGATGATGCGTTCGTCATCGATGTCTCTCTCTTAGAGCTGCTGTCATTGGGCGTCTTTGCCTAGGACACTGCCGTCAACATCAAGGCCATCTCTAGTAAACTTCAGTCCTTCCCCCTACTCCCTCTCTACTCTGTGATAGCTTGTGATTGTGGGGATCACCGCGATGGGAGCGCGAGGCCAAGGCCGAGGTGACCACCGGCGCTAGCGTGCCGGCCGTGCTTGCCGGCCGGGCCAACCCTAGCACGGCACAATTTGTCGTGCCATGCCGTGCTACCCAATGGGTCGGCTTTCTAGACCCGGCTCAGCCCACTATTCGTGCCATGCTGGCACAGCCCATCACGTGGCGTGCTTGTGCCGGGCCAGCCAAGCCTCGGGTTGACACATATAATTAAGTCCAGTCCAATTCTCAGCTCTAGTATGAAAGCATGCGCCAAGTAGGAGCGAAAAATATAGTCTTCTAGAAGAGAAGTTGGAGAAGGCATATGTGAAAGAAACTGAGGTCTTTCTTGATTAGATGTGATTAGATGATAGTGCAGAGTGGTCTTTCTCGATTAGATGTGATTAGATGATAGTGCAGAGTGGTAGAAACCTGACTTCACGACAAAAACGTTAATTGGAGCTGGGCAGATGTTATGAGCCCGATCTTATGGGTTTCCTGCATTAGCTCTTTTGAGGGGCACCACTTGCATTATATCTCACGGAATCAACGGCCCATATAAAAAGTGTGCCCGCTGTAAAAATTCTCTTCTTCTTGGAGTTAGGTGGCGCTTAATTTGACGATAATTTATAACTTTTACTACAGTTAATTTATATTTTACTGTAGATAACGGTAGTTTATTTAGTGTAATCAAATTTGAAAAATAAAAATAGAAAAAACATGTTAGCCCATCACAGATAATGCGAACGAACACGAGAAAAAAGACAAAAAATCAGAAAAATCAGAAAAAGATGAAATAAAGAAATAGTGAATTAAAAGCTAGAAGCTGAAGCTAAAACGAGCGGGGTTACTCTCTGCTAAAGTATATTACTCATCTTTTCTTTATCACTTTAATATTTTAGATAAATTAATTGGTACATACAACTCGATACTCTCTTACTTTAGAAAAATGCTCACATAAATTAAGCATTCTTTTATTCTTTATGAGGAGAAATTAAGCATTCACGGATTCACCATCACTGATTTCAGCCTAATGTGGCTATGGTTATACACCACGTCGACTTCACTTCTAACAAAACAGGAAGTATCTGAAAGTTATAAATATAACCTAACGAATCCTAGTATCCTCTGGTGCAATTCGTGATTTTCAATAAAAAAAATAAATAAATAAAGGGTAAACCTATTTGACCTCTGAACTCTTAGATTGTTTAATTTTTAACTTGGAAGTACAAAATCAGATGATTTACAATCCTCATCTATCAATACGGATTATTTTACCCTCTTGTATGGATTGAAGGTAGTTTTAGCTAATGTGACATTGGCATGTCAATGATTTTTTGACATGTGAGCTGATTTTAAATGACATGTCAGCTAATCAACAAAATCTATCAAACAAGTAAAAAAAGAGTAATGCTATACAACATTCGACTATTTTTTTAAGACAAAAACAGTCAGATTAATCTGGAGCGTTAGATCTCCATCCAACGGATCCACCCATACAAGCCCCCCCCCCCAAATGACCCCCTCCAAAAAAATGATCTAGGGCGTTGGATCTCCATCTAACGGCTCAAAATCTAACTGTTTTTACTCTAAAAAACAGTCAAATATTGTATAGACACTCCCATAAAAAAATGATAGAACCTATATGTCATGCGCTAGCTCCTCTCTCTCTCTCTCTCGTCTCTGCCTCCCCCATCAGGATCGAGTGGTGACGGCGGTTCTCGTTGCTGCCAGCGCCGATGAACGGCGGCTCCAGCGAGGCGACTTCGGCGTAACGGTCCTAGCGGCGGCAAGTGCGCGCGGCTTGGGCTCCGGCCAGGGAAGTCGGCAGTGCGGGCGTCGTCTCCCGTCGTCGCTGCGTTTTGCCACTTCCATCGCCCGGGCGGCAGAAAACAGCTGCTCACGCCGTGCCGACGCAGATCCCGGGACGGGACGGCCCGCGCATGCACGCACGCACGCAAGCCTGACGCCTGCCTTCCCATTGGGCGGCACGGCCCTGTTTCGAGGCTGTCATTTGCCTGTCTTTGACGAAAGGCATTGTGCTGCCTGGTATTCTCATGCGATGCGTCGTGACGCAGACACACCCGTAGTGTCACGAAGATGAACGCAAGGTCCCTTCCAGCTGGCGTCGTGCGAGCGCGACCTACCAGTGCGCCCAGATATGTGTAGATTGCAACTTTGACATTCTCTCACGGCTACGTAATCTCACTTGCATGCTAATTGGCTCCCCTTATCATAAGCTTACAAGTACAAATTAAGGTGCCTTCCTGACATCAGCTGACTAGCTCGAAGAAAATAACGAGGGGCAGTAGATCAGGGACAAACATGTCATGATCAATCTACTTTGGTCCAACTAGTAAGCATTCGGTATGTACGGCGGAGGTTGTGAAACCAAAGTATCCAAATATGCTACGGCGGAGGTTGTGAAACCAAGGTATCCAAATATGCTAAGTGCATTCCAAATAGTTTGTTATTATAACTTGTTACTGGAGAAGAAAGATGGAGTTTAGATACAAATACTCTAATAACTTGTTACTAAAGTGTCATATAAGGAATTAGTTATTACATGAGACACACCTGTCCTCCTCTTTTTCTTTTCCTCTTTCCCACTTCCCCACATCTTTTTTCTATTTTCTTGGTCCGAGTGCCTAGCTTGTTGCTCATCTAAAAGCGTCTTCAATAGGTGCACATCAGTTGTCTCTAAGCTACGCCACATCAGCTTAATCCTATCTGAAGGAGAGAGAATGAGTAGTGTTGTGGTTACAGACCAAACAGAGAGAGAGATGATAGTGGAGAGTGTAATGAGTAATGGCCTGGCCTCCCCCCATGGCCTGTGTTCCATATATGTATACACATGGGGAGTGCTTTTACAATTATACCCTTTCATCTGAGTATCCCCTTCAGGGGCACTTATGTCATTACACATGGCCTATTCTGGGCCTTATAACCTTCTACCAGGCCTGCTGGGATTAGGTGGAGGCTACCCCTACAACAAGTAGAGAGAAGGGAAATCATCGTTTTATAAGGCAACGATCGTAGCATGCAACCTAACGCACGAAGCAACGACTATAAGCGTTGTTGGAGAGGAGACGCCCATCTAGGGCTGTAAACGAGCCGAGCTCGAGCGAGCTTGGCCTTTCAGGCTCGAGCTCGGTAGAAACTCGAACCGAGCTCGAGTTGGGGTCCGAGCTTGGAACTGGGCTCGAGCTCGGCTCGGCCTAAGCTCGAGTAGGCTCGAGCTCGGCTCGTTGAAGCTCGATAACAATTAAAATGATTTATTATGCACTATTTTTCAATAATAAGAAAATTTTAAGTTCGAGCTCGGCTCTAATAAGCTCGATAACAGTCAAAATAGTTCAAATACACACTAATTTTCAATAATAAGACAAGCTCGAGCTCGAGTTCGGCTCGAGTAAGCTCGGTAAGAACTAATATGTATTACTATTTAAGCTCGAATCGGGGCTCGCGAACTATTCGAGTTCGGCTCGGTGAAGCTCGCGAGCTCGAGATCAAGCTCGAGTTCAGCTCGTTTAAAGCTCGAACCGAGCTCGAATCGAGCCTAGAGCGAGCCGAACTCGAGTAGCTCGCGAGCTTCGAGCTTTTTTTACAGCCCTACGCCCATCGCCCACGCGGTTTGTGGGACCCACGTGGTGGTGTGGCCCGGACCAGGGGACAACCATGGCTAGTGGCGAATCCAGTGGCCACTGGCTCAACCACGACGACCGGAGGATGTGACAGTGCTGACGACTAGAGAGTCTCTCGATCCGCCGGATCTGATTTACCAATGATTGGATCTCGTTAGGCCCGGCCGGATCCAGATGCGAGTGGGCCAGATTTGGTTGGGGTCGACAACGACGAGCTCAGAGAAGGTTATGGTGGTGAGAGAGGAGCAGCAACCGTTGTCGATGGGGTAGAGCGACAGGAAGGGAGAGGACAAGGGAGGCGCCAGTGGTGGAGAGGATGGTGGCGAGCGTTGGTGGCAAAGAGAGTAACGAGCGGCATAAGTGAAACAGAGAACGGTGGGGAGGGAGCAAATGAGGGAGGCAATGGTTGGGGAGAGGACAGTGGGGGGCGTTGGTGGCAAAGAGAGTAGTGGGCGGTAGAAGTGAAGTAGAGAGTAGCGAGGAGAAAGAGGATGGTGGGGGTGACGTTGGGGGAGAGGGCAGCGGACGGCACTGGTGGCGGAGAGAGCACCGGAGAGGGTGGTGGTGGGGCAGAGGACGGTGGCCGAGGAGGGAGAGGGAGTGTGATTGGTGGAGAGAGATGGCATGAGAGGGGGATGGAGAAGTGAATAAAAACTAACATACCGGCTCCACTTAAAAAATGTAAAAATAATTGATGTTGGAGATTGTACTAAAGACAATGTATTGAGAGGTTGTCTCTGATACTGTAGTTGAGGTGGAGGTCTTAGAGACAATGGCTCTGTTCTTTTTCAGTTTTTGGATTATGCTTTTAGCTTTTCTATAATAACTAGCTTTTAAACGAAGTGTCTTTTTAAGATGGAGTCTACTAGTTAATTGTAGTACATACTGTACCGATTTCATTTATATCGGTAAAAACCGTACGTGAGTTTCTGTTACTCTATAATCTCTCACACGAACAGCCCAAAAGCCACAAACCGCAGCCAAAAGATGAACTATTATACATACCATAAGTAGCAAGTGTCTTCTCTCTCTTCCCCCTCTCTCTCTCCACCTCAAAAAAGATATAGTATTGTAGTAACAAGAAAAAGGCTGTTAGGGGTGTTCTAAGAGACAAATAGTTCTTTTAGAAAACAAGTCTCTGCTTTAATAAAAAGAAGAAGGTTAAAATTTAAAAAGATACGTGTGTCATGAGGACCAAGCAACGTGCTATTTCCATGTTCATGCTTAACGGCTTTTGGCCTTTGGAAAAGGCTGGCGACCGGTTGCTACGACTTATATCTCCTAATTGGGCATGCAGTTGAGGAAAGATTCCTCCATCGCGTGGTGCGCCCTGCCAAGCTTGTGTGGTGCAATGTGTTCCTTCTGAATCTGAAGCCGCTAGCCTTTTTCCCATTCCCATGCTTTGTTCAGCTCTCGTTTGGTTCCTCTTTTTTCTTACTCTCAGAGAGTGACGTGCTGCATCACGGTCGTCACTAATGGCGGACAATAATGTTCTAGATAAACCGTCGCTTACTACAGGCCCAAGATTTACGGCTTGCTGAACGCATTTCGCGTACATGGACTGGAAATCAAGGATCGGTTGCTTGTGCAGCTATATATGCATTAAATTCAGATCGCGTAGAGGGCATAGTAGTTGTGAACTTTTTATATACACACAAGACGGTTGCACATACACGTCAGAGTTAATTACTAATACAAGAACAGCGTCTCGGTTCACGCGTAATACGAGTTAGTGTCGATATGTTTTTCTAGTGGGACTGGTGCTGTCCTTCTCCATCGATCTTCCTTAATAGCTACGGATTACACATAGAAGAAGCTGAGAATCAACCATATAGAAGAAGCTGAGAATCAAATGTCACTTTTGCTCTTTTGCCCTTTTAGCGATCTTAACACTTTTCTCTAACGAAGCAAGTGTCTGGTTCGTTCTTTTTGGGCACCATCTTGGAATTGTCAGTGGCGATCTTACCCCTTCACGAGCAATAACGATAACCTCTGAAAGTCTGGAGTCTTATGTCACCCTTGTAGCCCGTTCAAAAAATATGTCACCCTTGTAGATTCTACCAACATGTCTATATTTTATACACTTTATATACACTTATTTATTAGTTACTACTAGGAAGATGCATGTATGTTACAACAAAGTACCAATAAGGGTGATTCATATTATCAAACGATGATCCTAAACTAAACATTGAATATCAATTTTATCTTTCGAAAAACATATATCAAACAAAACACACATGTACAAACTCATAAATAAATTAAATTAGAAATAGATATTCATATTTAGTAGCTGATATTATTTCTTGTGCAATATGATCAAAAATAAAATACATAAGATATCTAGGATGTAAATATATCTTTGTAGACAATATTTTTGGTAAATGTACCAGCAGAATTAAAGCATAGACCATCTTACTGTAGCTGCGACCGTGGCTTCAACCATGCTTTTCGACCGTGGCTTCGACTACGGTATTGACCAAGCCTTCGACCACAACCAACGCACACGTCTGCTACAACACACCGCTCATTCGATGATGACTTTGACTGCTCATTCGACCACAGCTTCGACTGCGTCTTGTCAACCACATCACCGACCAAGGCTTGTCGATCACAGCATCTCGACTGCATCTCCGATCACACAAGTCTTCCAGCACTGACTATCGACTGTAACTACAACCATCGACCACTATAGCTGCGACCATCGACCACTGTAGCTACGACCATCGACCATTGTAGCTACGATTATCGACCAACGACCACTACACAGTTTGACTAACGACTGTGACCAAGTACTCAACAACAAACACGCAGTACTCCAACACACCGAGTATATTTGCCTACGACCACTGTGGGTACAACCACGTAGTACTCTAACTCACCGAGACTACGCAATACTCAAACTTACCAAGTACTCGACTACGACCACACAGTACTCGAATACACAGAGTACTCGACTACGACCACGCAGTACTCAAACACAGCGAGTACATTTGGCTACGACCATGCAGTACTCGAACACACCGAGTACTCGACTACGACAATCGACCATCGACCGCTGTAGCTACGACGATCGACCACTGTTGCTACGACCATCAACCGCTGCTGTTACGACCATCGACCGCTACATAGTTTGACTAACGACTATGATAGTACTCCTATGAGTACCGACTGAGTCACTGTGGCTTCGACCACGTCTTATCGACCATACCTTCGACTGGTCCAGAGCCTCCGACCGCTCTCCGACTCTGGATCTTCAACTCCTACACATACTCATACACACCGATTACGCAGTATTCGGACACACTGAGTACTGGACTACGACTACGCAGTACTCGAACACACCGAGTACATTTGGCTACGACCACTGTGGCTATGACCACACAGTACTCGAACACACCGAGTACTCGACTACGACCACACAGTACTCGAACACACTGAGTACATTTGGCTATGACCAATGTAGCTACGACCGCGTAGTACTCGAACACACCGAGTACTCGACTACGACCACGTATTACTTGAACTCACCGAGTACTCGATACCGACCACACAGTACTCGACACACGACCACACTCAATGACAAGATTCTCAAATAATATTATCCATCATATGTGAAATATAATAAAAAAAATCAGTATCAAGCTAGAAGAAGAAAACAAGAATATGGAATCAAACCTTGTAAATGACAACTTCAACCATCTCTGTGTCCTTATCCACTATCTCAACAATGTACTCAACCTTCTCCATTGCTTTCTACAGAGACACATCCTCAGGAAGTTGGTTGGCCATATTAGTAGCTAGCTTCTCCGTTACCATATTCTTGTACTGAGGTTAGGCTTAAAGGTTAGCTCACTCGCTGAAGATAAAATTTCTAGAAAGAATTGGTGCTTTCATAAAGAAGCATTTTGTATAGTTCTGTACTAGGTGTACATATACCCATCATCTAATATGCTCTGAAATCACATTGGAATCATCTAATACGCGACCATAACTTACTCTTCGAAGTTCAAACACCTCAAGATTACCACATGTCGTCCTAAATTACACAAAGCTTTACAGTTGAGATATGCAGAGTGAAGTTACCTTTCCTCTGGGAGGAGAGCAGGGGCCACTCATGCGCTGCACCAAGAACTCGTACTGGTTTCAGATCGCGTCCTCCTTCATCGACCCTGCGAATATCTCTCAGAACCACTCCTCCTCATCCTCATAAATTCTGTTACATTTAATTCAACCGCAGACATAGAATCAACAAAAGAAATTGGGGAAGAAAGGACAAAAACCTAGATTAGAGCCGACGGGACGGGAGAAACCATGGAGCAGACCTGGTGTAGAAGTTGGTGGAGAGGTCAATGAAGGGCTGTGGGGTGCCATCAAGCGCCTCGAAGAGGTTGCATTGTTGATGGCGAAGGTGTCATTGGCCGCCATGCCGCTCCACTTCGGTGCCTTGTCCAACAGGGATTGCATAGTGACCTAGGCTGGGATGCCGCTGTAGCAGCTACACCAAGAACCGCCCATCTTAGCAACCATGGTGGAGACTTCGGGGAGGGAGGAAAGAGGCATGGCAACGACCAGATCCGGTCAGGGAACAACAACGAGACGGCTTACTCGAGGCGGTGGTAGTTGGAGGCGGAGGGGAAGGGGGAGGTTTCGGTGGGGTGGCACTAGGAGATAGCAGGCGGGACGACGCCTGAGCGGCGATGATGCAGATAGGGGGCGAATGAGAAGAGAGTATGCGAGACAGTGGCCAAGTGATGACGATGCGGAGGAGGATAGCACAGCAAGAGAGCGGAATTGGGGTGAAGCAGATCGCATCTGTGCTTACCGTTCTAGGTGATGAGTGGGTAGTTGGAGGCGGAGAGATTGATGAGCCAGTCCTAGTCGCCACCCTTGCGCAGCAGGATGGCCGCGCGTGTGCAGCGTGTTGGCCACCATGGTCAGGCCCCGGTAGGTGGCCAGGTTGGCGCATGTGAGCACCTTGATATTCTGGTACCGTGAGTAGATGGGATCAACGTGCATGATAGCAGCGAGCTCGAAGCACTTAGCGACCAGCGGCTCAGGTGAAGGTGCACCACATATAGGTTGGTCAAGCGGTAGAGCGCCCTGAGTGTTCGACGCAGCATGGCGTCATCGCCGGTGGATCCGGAGACGAGGTAGGCGATCCTGGGCATAGCCCGCTATGAGTGGGCGGGGTTGGGTAGCATCTGCTGCTAGCGCAGCTTGGCCTCGATAAAGAGCGGCTCGACGGAGGCCACGGAGGGGGTGGCGAGAAGGAAAGGAGTAGTGCCCAGGGAGAGGAGAAGAGGGAGACGGGGATGAGGAAAGACGAGATCGATTGTGGGGGACGGAGTGGTGGTGTGGGCGTGGAAACTTGGGAGAGAGAGCGGAGGAAAATACTGGGCGTAGTGGGGAACGGTTTGGAAAGCGACAGCTTGAGAGGAGCCATGCACATTTAATCGGACTGCTGGGAAGAGTCAAAAAGAACGAACGGCTGCAGAGAGTCGAGGAAGAACAGACCGACGACCATCAACTCATCCTTTTAAGGACTAGAGATATATTTGTTAACAATAACTTTCTTTATTAACAATGATAACTTCAATTCACAACATGGCATAGAAGGGCGCAAGAGCCATTTTTGCTTCCGGGCAACCAGGAGGATAGCAGAGCACCAACCAAATGGCATTTGTTCTCCTAGGGCCTGACTGAGGCAGCAGCTGCACGGGCACGGGCACGGGCGTAGAGGATGCGGAGAGAGCGAGCAGAGAGGCACCAAGAGGGGCGGCCCCACCGCGATACCCGGGATCTCAGTTCCGATTGATACGCCGTGGCTCGCTGACCCAAAAATCCTCTTCTGTAGGTCGAAAGCTCCATTTGCCCCGCCATCCGCTGCCTCCCCTCCCCCCTGCTCTCCCATGTGGTGGCGACTGCATGCCTGCTGCTGCTGCGCTCGCTCGCTCGCTCGCATGCCCCTTGTATCAGTCTGTGCGTACACGGCACAGTGAGCCTACGGCCACGCGCGCGCGCAGCCACAGGCTGGGCATGCAGCCACTGTGCCTGTAAGAGCCCAGGGGAGGGCACGGCCGGCCGCACAGGCAGCGGCAGACGAATAGCAACGTGTAAGAGCAAGTACAATAGTATAGTCAACTAGTGACTATAAAATTTGTCTATTTCATCTATAGCCTTCAAAAAAATAGTTCATACAATAAGGTAGCTATTATAATAACTATTTGGCCCCACGTGTAAGAGAGTGAAATGCATATTTTTACGTGCTATAGCTAGCTGTAATTTAGTAGCCAGCTTCCTTCTCTCTCTTCCTTTCTCTCTCTGCCACGTAAGATTTGGTTGATATTATATTTACTATAGCCTGCTGACTAAGCCTTATTGTACCTGCTCTAACGTAGCCACACATGCATAGGTCGGCCATAGTGTTGAGCCGAGCGGGACGCCCTGCCGGCCGGCCGGCCGGGCGAATCCACATGCAGCGTGCTAGTACCAGCTGCCTGCGTACAGCGGTACAGCCACGCCGCAGTGGGAAAAGCACATGATAATTCAAGGGTGTGTCTTGTAATTATTTAGATATTTTTTAAATAATTACCTATATTTTATAACCCTTAAATTAAAATCTAATGGTTCTCATCCTTTTCTCCCTTACTATATAACACTAACCCATTCCTATTCTGACCGCACCACCTCCCACCCTGCGTTGCCCCCTTCCTTTCTCGCCGGAGCAGCTCCACGCGCCTTCCCCCACCTGCCCCTTCTCCACCACCCGTAGCTGGCGGTGCCTCCGCTGTCTCGCCGCGTTGCCCCTACCCCTCCCCACCGTGCCCTTCCGTCCAACCTAATAACTAGGACCATTTGCCGCTACCGTCCTCCGGCATCGCTCACCACCCTCTTACCCACCCGTCGCCCCCACCACCAGGCTAACGCCATTCGGCCTTCTCTATGCCCATGGGGACAGTGAACCCTAGGCGCGGGGAGCGGGATTCTCCCTTCGGGCTCGTCGACGAGGAGGAAGAAGAGGTCGCTAGAGAGAAGGAAGAAGGGGTCATCGGAGAAGAAGGTGAAGATGGCGACGTATGAATCTTTGCGTATAGAAATTTAAATGATTGTTTGAAAGAAAACGTTCGGACAATATTTATCAAAACCAATGCATGGGCAAATGACACGATACTGGCGCTGCGAAGTCCACCGTGTTAGTGCACAACTGTTGAATGGTACCCAGTGGACGGATTTCCTCTTTGTACTACCTACGTCTTCCGGGATGCTGCATGATATCGCGAGTCTCTGATCTCTAGTCTATCTTGATTTTGCAAAGGATGAATGACCCAGGATCTTACGCAGTTACTACTTTTTTTAATTGAACTACTCCATATATCAGCAATAATTACCTGTGATGCCGTTCGGTTAGGTTGAAATAAGCTGGCTTAGAGCAAGTACAATAGTATAGCCAACTAGTGGCTATAACACTTGTCTATTCCATCTATAACTTTCAAAAAAAATAGTTTATACAATAAGGTAGCTATTACAATAACTATTTGGCCCCACGTGTAAGAGAGTGAAATGCATATTTTTACGTGCTATAGCTAGCTGTAATTTAGTAGCAAGCTTCCTTCTCTCTCTTTCTTTCTCTCTCTGCCACGTAAGATTTTGTTGATATTATATTTGCTATAGCTTGCTGACTAAGCCTTATTGTACCTGCTCTTATGACTGAAATTGCATTATAATTGATTGAAATTATACTATAGCTAATGATGACTTATTTGACATAACTAAATTTTAAAAAAATTAAAAATAGAAAAACATGTTAACCCATCACTGTCCAAAATGTAGCACAGTGCTACCTGCAGGACTAGCTAATGTAACGCCGCATCAATTGATTCCGATTTGTTTTCCTCTCGAAGCTGTACGCCTCACTATCCAAAATGTAATCTCCAGACGTTTATTATTAGCATATGGTTCGTTCGTGGTAATCAAATGCAATCTCTAGACGATTATTAACAGGAAGACGGTGCTAAAGTGGTCACATTTCGGTGCTAAAGTGGTCACATTTCGGTGCTGTGCCTTTCCATCCCTGCTGCTACATGCCTCAAGAGCTATTCGTGGTGAAGATTTGCACTGACAGGACGCAGCAATCTCGACATTTATATACGTATGCCATTTTGATTTGATGTAACTCGTGCGCTAGCCGCCACTAACACAAAATATCGACGCACATGCGGCCACGCACGGCATGCCCCCGGCTACCATGACCAGTAGACGTGGCAGCACAGGCCGTTCCGTACACAAAAGAAGCCAGGCAGTGAGCATCGGATCCTCGCCCGCTCGCTCGCCCTCAGCACCGCAAGCAAAGGAGAGCGTCGCAAAAAGACGAACTCGTCCTAGTAAAAGAAAAGACGTCTCGGCAGCTAGTGGCTGCCGTACCTGCAAGCAGAATCTGGCCTCTGATCAGATGCAGCCACTGCCGCGCCAATGCAAGCTAGCTATTCGAAGTAAGGGCCTGTTTGAGAGAGCTTCACCAGCTTCAGAATCACGAAAAACAGCTTCACTCCACGAAATTTTACCCAAACACTCCAGCTCCACGAAATTTGGATCAACCAAAATCCTGAATCTGAGGGTCAGATCCATGGATTTCATGGAGCTCCTCAAGGGGTGCTCCACCGTGGAGTTGGGTGGTAATTACCTACCAATGCCACTAGTTACACACCCTATCCCACCAAAAGTGGCCATTCCCACCAAAATCTCAATTTCGTGGATCTGGAGCTGCTGTACAAGCCAAACACTCCATGGTGGGATCCCAAATCCACGGTGGAGCTGCTCCATGGTGGAACTGCTGCTCCAAATTCACGTTTTCAATGGTGGAGCTCTCCCAAACAGGCCTTAACTCCTGGGAAATCTCCTCTGCTGAAACGGCTACTCAGTGAATCACTGGTCACAATTCACGAATAGTGGGGGAGAGAGAAATAAGAGAGAGGTTGGCCACTGACCCACTGTCCACTCTCCAGTGAGCGAGGCTTGGCTGGGCTGGCCCCTTCTGTATGCACAGCACAGCGCAAAGGTGGCCCTCGCTGCCGATTTCCAAGGATAATAAAAACTACCCTCTCTCCCCTTGTTGCTACGGCCACCCGAGGAAAAAAAATCATATAAGACCAGATCTATTGTCTCATCAAGTTAAACCCCTTTTAAATCATGACAAGTGGTAATACAAATCTTGAAACACTCACCTACTAACTTAATACAGGAATTCCATTAACCCATCCCTCATTCCCGATTCTATTAGCAATCTATTGGTATGACTATCTGACTTCCAAATTGTAGCACCCCACATACTATGGAATATCATTGTTAAAGTAAGAATAAATAATAAAAATAACAATAGAAATTACAAAAAATTAAAACCTTAAAGATACTTTATTAGAGAACCGATAGAAGCTGAAATGAATGTTTGAACCATGCATGTTTCTATCACTCAACTGTCTTTCTACCTAAGAATAGAAAGAGCAAGCGTGAGATTTGAAAATCTCAGCAATTACCTAACAACGGTCGCAAATACGATGAGTACAGAACAGGTAATGCGACCAAGATAAACAAAAGACAAGCAATATAAGCAAATAATTGACACAGGTTAAAGGCAATGAACTTAGGTTACTAGAAACACTGATATAGATCGAAGACAGAGATCGCAGAAACAGTGTAATTAAGGATAATTGTTATTTAGCAAGTTGTAACAAATGCGCCGGCGATCACATCCCACATACCGATTATACGAGAATAGTCAGGCACATCTTTGTCCTCGACTGTATAACCGCCAACGGAGTGTAATATCCTGTGTAACGAGAATATACGCCCCCCCATACATTACTAGGTGGGTGAAAATTTCCCCTATATGTGGGTAATCCCGGGGCAGGTAACTGTTATTTCTTTTATTAGTGAGTTATCCAATATGTAATTAGAAAGTCGACGATGAATTAAGGTGAAGTATGAGGGTAATAGGTTGATACAATTGAGAATAGAGAGACATGATTTGTGATACAAAGCGATGGAAAACGATGATCTGATGATAGTATACTAAAACCTGTCCTAAGGAGGGTACTAGAAGGAGATGTACAAGAGTTGTCAATCATACAATTTTTATTACATGATAAGTGATTATTAGTCAGATTAATGTACCACAACTAAATCAGCCGATGCTCACAATCAATAATGTACAATTAAAGGATCATGGAAGTAGAATATATAAATAAGACGCCCAATGTTAAAAGATTACTAGTGGTTAACCTTAGATTTAAATATGCTTATATGTTACCCCATCAATAATTTAAGCATCCATTCCAATCCCTAACTAAGCATGAATTCTATAGCTAAGCGGAGCGCATTAGAATCTATTTAATTCTACAAGCAATACACAACTGGCAATTAATACAGTGAAATAATCGAATACTAAGCTAATGATGGCAGATAATCATGAAACGGTAATGTGCAAAAGGACAAGTTACGACCGCGAAGTACTTGCCTTGAGCACGCTCAATGGTCACGCTGCACGATAGATCCGAAATATGTAATTGCCCAACTGCTCCCTCAACAGCTGCGTGCGAACCTACAGGATGGAACGGAAGACAACCGATTATATATAGATGAATTTAATAAAGAAACAGTAAGAGATGAATTTGACTGAGGAGGAGACGGGTTCGCTAGCCCCCTACGGCCGAGTGAAACGCCGTTCGGCCAAGCGAAACGATGTTTGACTGTGCGAACGGTCGTTCGGTCATACGAACGGCCGTTCAACGGCGCCTTGTCAATGGCCACCGGCCGCCGCCGCCCCGCGCACGCGCGTGCGGGCGCACGCCTTGCGCTACCACCACCCTCGTCGCCGTCACCTCGCGCCACCGCCAAGTCACCGTGCGCTGCCATGCCACCGTCCGCGCACCGCGCCGCCGCACCATGGCCGTGTGCATAGACATGATTAGGGACAACTTTGTCGCCAATCGGTTACCCACGAGCCGAGCTCTTGGAGACGAGAAGAATTTGTTGATTGCCGATTGAATGGGGAAACTAATGTGGGGCAGTTAATGTAATTCTTAGGTTAATGAGGGAGTTAATGGGATAGATGCTTCAAGATTTGTTTGACACTTGTCATGGTTTGAAGAGGATCTAACAATGACGTGGGTATGCTCATATTAACTTTCTGCAGTAGCTATTTTTATTAGTTATTATTATTTATCAGCCACTATTTTTCATTTTTACATATTGTAACGTACTCTGTATTTTCCATAAGTCACATGGTTATCCGAATGTTGTAGTGTCTTTCACCGCACCATCTCAATTCTGTAAGTCGTATGATGGTCCGAATGTTATAGTGTCTTTTATTGCATCATCTTTCTTACATCAGTCACTACTATTATTTATCAATAACAGTTAAAATTTATCAGCAAAAATTAATATAAACATGCCCGTAATAGACCTGGACTTGTACGTTTTCTTTCCGCCCCCCGGCGCTTGTACCTCACCTCTGCCCTCCGGTGTTTATTTATACACTCCCAGCTACCACTCGAAGCGATATCTGAAGAAGAAGCAAAGGAGCGAGCCAACGATCGAGCAAGAAGCAGCTAGAACAGAGGAATGCAAACGGAGCTAATTTGCTCGTGTCATCGTCATATGGGGGAGCAGGAGAACAACAAGAGCGCCAGCGGCGGCAACAACATGGCGGTGGAAGCGCCGGCCAAGGAGAACGGCCGCGCCGCCGACCCACGCCTCCAGGGCATTTCCGACGCCATCCGCGTCGTCCCCCACTTCCCCAAGCCAGGTCCGTCCGTCCGTCCGTCCGTCCCGACATAAACCATTCGACTAAATTAACCACGCGCGCGGCAAGGCGACCGGGCGGCCGGCCAAACGTGTTCGGCGCGCGCGTCCGCGGACTGTATACTTTCCTTACCCTCGCGGCTGGTGCGGTGCGTGCAGGTATCATGTTCAACGACATCACGGAGCTGCTGCTGCGGCCGGGCGTGTTCAAGGACGCCGTGGACATGTTCGTGGAGCGCTACCGCGGCATGGGCATCGCTGCCGTCGCAGGTAAATCAACCAACCAGTCAATCAATCATGAGGCCCGCCCGCGCGCATACGCCCACCCACACGCACAAGCGCACGGCCGCGCCCGCCGCTCCGGCCGTACGTCTTTCTTTAATGGCCCTGCCGCTCGGCCGTCAATTCGCCGCCGCTGGGGGCGCGGCGCTGAGCCTTGAGCTGAGCTGCGGCGCGGTGTAGGCTCGGTGCGGTGCGGGCTCGGTGCGGTGCGGTGGTGTTCTGAGATTCCGTAATATATTTGGGGCAGATCTTTCCCGGCGCTTTGTCGTTGATCAGGTCATCACCACCACCTACGTTTTTTTTTTTGCCTGTCTCCCTTGCCCCTTCTTCTGTGCCTGTGCCTTCGCGTACGCACACGCATGCTCCTATATATTTAGAATAAGTTATTATCGAAAACTCCCAGCAACAGCAGCAGTGGTACAGTACCATAGGTACTAGGAGTATTGATACTCCAGCGGATACACATTACACCCCCACACACACGTCTGGTATGCAGGAGGAGTGCGTCTTCCTCACCACCTGGTCCAGGGCAATTAAACCCAGGGTCCAATGCCGCCACGGTGGAAGAGGAGGTCAGGAGGAGACCTGGCCGGAGAAGCCAAACGACTTCTGCACGCTACGTGGCGCGCGCATGTGCGGTGTGTCCGTGGTCGGCGTGGTGTGACCGTAGATGCAATGGTCCCTGCGACCCTGCCTGCGCCGAGACGGTTTCGCAGCCAGCGCGCGCGCGCGGCCAGAATGTCTGTGCTCCCGCCCGGCCGCGCCACGGCGGGCTTTCGTCCCCTCGCTGGGCCAGCGGGATCTCGCGCATTCAATGCCCGGATCGGAGGGCATGTAGACGGCTGGTGATTGGGGAGATCGAGAGAGCTCGCTCTTCGCTCCCGTCCCATGGCAGTGTCGACCCGGGGGCGGGGACCGGCGCTAGCTGTGGAGCGCGGCCGGGATCCTCTGATTGGACGGCCATGATTGCCAACATGCGGTGTCGGTCCTCGCGCGGTGGCTGGCTCTGGTACGCGAGGCTAGTAGAGTGGGCTAGTAGAGTGGTCGCCATGTTTTGCGCGTCACATATGGTTGGTTGTTTGCTGAGCGCATGTGCACGTCCTAGCTGCAAGCTTGAGTACAGCGACTGATTAACTTTGGGAAAATTGCTCTAATGCCACAAAGTTATATGTCATCCTCCCTTTTGCCACATACTTCAGTGGGTTTGTTATAATGCCACAAAATTTGTGTTTATGGCTCTCTTTTGCCACTTCCTCCACTAAAATGACCGTTTTGCCCATCTTCTTCTCCTCCCTCCCTCTTCCTTCTCAAGTCCGGCGCGCCGCCGCCGTGCGGGAGCTCCGCCGTTCCGCGCGCCGACCCCGCTCGCCTTCCTCCGCCGCCGCCACCCGCCCGCTCATCGTCTCCGCCGCCGCCACCCGCCACTGGCCCACCGCCTCCCTCTGGCCCACCACCTCCCCGACGCGCTCCGCTCCACCTCCGTCTCGCTCCACCTCACCCCCGACGGAGAGAAGCTCCCGGGGCCAGAGGGAGGCGGCGGGCCAGTGGCGGGTGGCGGCGGCGGAGACGATGAGCGGGCGGGTGGCGGCGGCGGAGGAAGGCGAGCGGGGTCGGCGCGCGGAACGGCGGAGCTCCCGCACGGCGGCGGCGCGCCGGACTTGAGAAGGAAGAGGGAGGGAGGAGAAGAAGATGGGCAAAACGGTCATTTTAGTGGAGGAAGTGGCAAAAGAGAGCCATAAACACAAATTTTGTGGCATTATAACAAACCCACTAAAGTATGTGGCAAAAGGGAGGATGGCATATAACTTTGTGGCATTAGAGCAATTTTCCCATTAACTTTGCCGTTGCTGGGGCTTATAATTTATAACTATGGTTTTTGAATTTTGATCTGTTTATGACAGACAGTATGTAGAGGTAAATAGTTGTATGTGATTTTGGCTGGTACAGCTGAACTCAATACAGTTTGTACTATAGCTTACCTATAGACTTCGTCTCGAAAAAACATACTATTTAGCGGTGAGTTATTGTTGAAATGAAAGTCAAAGTCTAAGGATAGGCCCAAAATAGCTGAGCTATGTCATTTCTTAACGGCGCTATGACGTTGGTCTAAACCACTAAACATCCATCGCTGCGTCATTGTATTTGTACAGCTTCGTTGTTCCACGTACAATGAATGCTGAATGCCGTATTTCATAGTCATCTAGCTAGTTAAAGCTTTCAAGTACTACTTACTTTATGCGCCTCTAACTTGTGTATATATGGTGAATTCTTCATCCTCTACTAGGTATTGAAGCTAGAGGATTCATATTTGGCCCAGCGATTGCGCTGGCCATCGGAGCAAAATTCATACCGTTGCGCAAACCGAAGAAACTCCCAGGTGATCTGCAAATTAGGTCATTTGCAAATGTGAAGAGCACTTACATGTATTTACTTGTATACAATTTACCTTTTCATGAAGTGTTGTGCGTGTGCTATTACATATGGAATCTATTAACCCATCAACCACTTGGCATGTTGACTTTTGAAAAAAAGTTTTAGTTTGAGTAGATCCATTACATGCTGTTACAATATCATTTTAAACAGTTCTGATAAAGAAAGTTAATCGGTTTAATTTACTGTGAAGTCTGAAGATACCGGCATGGTGCCATATACTACAGTCTACAGTACTCGACAACCATGGAGTAATAGAGTTGTTGTTGCTTGAGAAATTTCCATTTTATTGTTTGGTTTGTCGACAGCATGTCCACTATCACTTTTCCAAGAGGAAATCGTTACTAGCTTCATCGTAGAAATGTAGTTTCGTTGTAGTTTTCACATGTGCTGATATTTGCTTTACAAACATTGAAGGTGAGGTAATTTCCGAGACTTATGTACTTGAGTATGGGGCGGATTGTTTGGAGATGCATGTTGGAGCTATTGAACCGGGTGAGCGCGTAGTGGTTGTTGATGATTTGGTTGCAACTGGTGGAACACTTTCTGCTGCCATAAGACTTCTTGGTGAGTACCTGTTTATCTGTTGTTCTTTCTAAGATTGGTATACAAGCAAATGAAATTCCATGACCTTCAGCTATTCTTAGTAGAAGTATTGATCTAAGTGTTCAATGAATTTGGCAGCTAAAACATAATTTGGATAAGAAATTCAAAATGTCTTACTTGCACTTGTTGATGTTTTTCATCTGACACCACTAATGAAGGAGCACAAAATACTACCATTGTGTTCTTTTCTATGTTCTACCATACTAGAACTAGGGAACCTTTCAGGTGCTATGTTATAAGATGCTACTCATACATGTGGTTCGCACCTTGCTGATCAGTCTGGCATATTACAACAGAACTACAGTGTGTAGCAATCAAGTACCTTTTGCTTGTACATCAAAAATAAAAACATAAAAAATGATATAATGTTATTCTTACTTTTATCCTATGGTCATAATCATCTACAAATTTTTCATGCTACAATATTGGTCTTCGAAACATGCGAACTAAAATCTTCTGATATTTTTCTTTTTTTTTCAACATTCCAAAGGTGAATTTATGATTCAGATTTGATATTGAGCAGGAAAAAGCCTTGATTCATTTAGGGAATAGGAAATTTGTTTCACCAAACGATATTCTGATCTCAAAATGAGTCATATTGAATATTGGAAAAGGAAACTAGGCGAAAGTGCAAGAAAAGGACTGAACTTGTAACTTGCGTGCTAATTCAGTAAACATAATAAGTCAAAGCCTTTGTGATGCTGATATGGAATAATCTTGGATTGTTGCCAAAAAAACGACACATCGAGTATCATGTGGTATTGTCAAGCATCTCAACAACTTACTGATAACATCTAGAGTACAGAGGCATCACGTTCTGTTGAGTATAAGCAAAGTTTGTCCTTGAGCGAGACAAGCTGTTTATTCATAGGACAAAATCCTATCTGAAAGATATGTCCTATGGGCTAGCTAATTACATATAGGCATGGTTTCGATGAGACTAGAGACATAATGCTGATCTTTGATGCTAAAAGCGAAAAGTTCGTGGATAAGAATCGAGCACTCGTGTTACAATCAAGGACTGCTACCGTGTTCAAGTTTTTAACTTTCTTTTCCTCTTTTTTTTAGGGGGTGCTGCATGTGTGTGTTCGAGGGGTTTGGAGTAATTCTAGTTTTGAACTTACATGCCATCTACCGTTTATGACATCAAAACCAGCACCATGTTCAAGTTTTTAACTTTCTTCTCCTTTTTTTCCTCTTTTTTTAGGGGGTGTTGCATGTGTGTGTTCGAGGGGTTTGGAGTAAGGCCCTGTTTGGATCCCTCCATCTAAAGTTTAGTTACTAAAGTTTAGGTCTAAAGTCTCCAAATAGGTGGTCTAAAGTTAGATCTAAACTTTAGCTAACCCCTAAAAAACACTTTAGACCATTAGTCTACCAAAGTGAACTAAAGTGGTCTAAAGTTTTTGGTTCTTAGGCACAAAGACGTGTTTACCCATGCATGTTGGTCTCTCACCTCCCATTTAATGGCTGACGCACGAAACGAGGAGAGGTAGTAGTCTTTTTAAAACTTTAGTCTTATACATTAGTACATGATCCAAACAGGACCTTCGACTAAAGTTTAGTGACTAAAGTTTAGCCAACTAAAGTTTAGTTCAAAACTTTGACAACTAAACTTTAGACCATGAGATCCAAACAGGACCTAATTCTAGTTTTGAACTTACATGCCATCTACCGTTTATGACATCAAAACCAGCTTATGTTATAATGTTTGCATAACTCGTTATATCATATGAATATATCATGAACTAAGAACCAGAAAAATGGATTTTGAGTTTTGACTAAACTTTTCATGCTTGCTGAAACTTTAAAGAACGTGCTGGAGCTGACGTGGTTGAGTGTGCATGCCTCATTGGGCTTCCGAAGTTTAAGGTACCCAAACATTTTTTACAATGCACTTTAATTCGGTTAAGGAAATTGAGGATGTACTAGTATTGCACTTCTACTTGACTAAGGCAGACAAGTGAAAAAAAAGAATAAAATAAGAACAATCAACATGCTAATAACCTTTCCTGCTTGACCAGTAAAGCTTAGAGAATCCTAACTTCAAACCCTTTGTAAGTGTAACTTTCAGTGATAGATAGGTGCAGAGTCAAGGCTACCTTTTTCGTACATGGACGACAAGAACAGCTTAGCGTTGTTTTACCAGCTGCACGACCCACTCCTTTAAGATACTTGTATATCTATCTATTGGATATCCGTAGTCATAAACAAAACCAGTGATTGTATACAGAGAGTAAGAGTGTAACCTTGAACTTCTCTACCCTAGGGGAAAAACAATACGGGGATGTCTATTTCTAAGGTGACTTATGCTTTCTTAAATATAAGTTACATTTTTAACGATTGGATAAATCTGGAATCAGACACATACACATCTCAAAGCTAATCCAAAAGCCAAGAAACTCGAGTCGCCGCGAAAAAAAACCAACTTACAGATAGCAAACCCAAAAACAATGTCATTAGTACTACAGTACATACTAGGTTCAATAACTCATTTTGTTGGACCAAGTCAAGGGAAAAGTCAGTAGTTTCCTGGGTAAAATGCCTGTGGCAGCTCTGTCATATCCCTTGATGAAGATATTTCATCAAGTACTGGACGCTACAAAGCTGCGTTTTTTCATCTAGCAAATGTATTTGATATATCCATATCTTCAAGAGAGGCATGGCAGGGTTAGCCCTATAAATATGCTGACTGGGATTGCATATTTTATTACAGGATTTCTACAAGCTAAATGGAAAGCTAGTTTATATACTGGTGGAGTCCCGCAAATAGAAAGCAATAAAGTATGATCAGGCAAGTGTCACTGTTTTATGCTTGAGAATTTCTATCAACATTTCCTTTTCTTTTTAAGGAATTTTCAACATATCATGCAACAGCTAGGTTTGCAAATCCACAAGTTCATGTTCTTGTATGAATACACTGCTTCATAATACACAGCCGACAGAGTAAATGTAATTTCTTCAGTACTCTGGGTTAAGTAGAGTCAAATCACAACTTCACAAGTCATCAAATATGTATACTTAGACTTGGTTTGCTACTGCTACAGCGTGCTATTCTCCACATCCATGCTTACCTTGCTGGAACAAGAGAACAGGTGCCATTTAGTCTTGTATTTGAAATAGTTTTACGTGCTAATTCCGGTTCCACCTGTTTCTTTTTCAGAAAATGCTCACAGCTTCATTTCTTTGCAAGCGGACGGTGGATGGGTAACAACTCTGGAGTACACTGTTAAGGGCAGCTGCTAAGTATCTTGTTGGAGAGGGTGAGATAGATGAAATATAGTCTTTTCTAGCACTAGTTTTTATAGAGTCGTGGTTATGGACCAAACAGTAAGTACTGAGGGTTATAGGAAGGCCATAGGAGGGCTACCCGATGCCTTACATGTTGTGGAAAAGGTGTGAAAGATACCTATCTATGTAAGAAAATGAGTAGATGTCTGCCTCATGGTGCCTAGAGGTGTATACTTATATCCATGAGGAGGTAAATTACACAAGTGACCCTATCTAACCCTATACTTATAGAGGTGGATATGTCATTTCTCCAGCCTAGAGTTACATGAATACCCCTATTTGGGTCTACCAGTGGAGGAGTATGTTATTTCCCTAGTCTGCAGCTTCTACTGGGCTGGCCGAATGGCTTATTAGCGCGATGGGCCGACTGGGCAAGGTGGGGGCTACTCAACAGTAGTCTCTCATGGTTAAGGGGTCTTGTTTTCTGTGGGTCGAGACCATGACTGGTGTTCTTTGGCCCCCTCCGTCCCCTCGGCCCATCGAAACGTTGCCACTTTGTGTTCCCGCCCAAAGCGGTGCCGACCGTGTCGACGCGTGTGGCCCCAGAGATGAGGGAAAATGTGGCGACGGTTGGATTCTGGGTTATGCTAGACGAGCCGTCATGACCATTCATGCGTGGTGCACGTCTCCTTGACTCTTACGCCCGCTGCTGGGGCATTAAATGGCGTTGTCACATCTATTTAAGCGTGCAACCATCACTGTTTCTGGCTATTTGCTTTTCAATTTCTTTCTTGCATTCCCTTTGTTGCTTGTGACTGCTTTGCATAGTAGATAAACACAAAAAGATGGAGAAAACACATATTTCATTCATTCATTTGAGAATAACGAAATTACATATTTTCTTTATATATATGCGTTCCATGGCCTACGTTGCATAGTAGATAAACACAAAAAAGATAGAGAAAACACGTATTTTATTCATTCATTTGAGAATAACGAGATTACAGATTTTCTTTATACATATGCGCTTCATGGCCTACTTTGCATAGCAGATCTGACATAGGCGTTGTGATCTCCTGGTTCCCAGGGCCTCGGAAGGCTCCCGGTTAATTACATCCATAGGGTGCATCTACGGAGTACCTCCGATTAAGCTGCGCATTGGTTATCGTCTTCAGTCTTCACTTCACATTCTCCATGAATGTGATAAATGGTTTATGTAGATGTGGACATTGGCATGATCCATAATCTCGTCGGTCTATGGGGTCATTTACAGCGTAGCCTTTCCATTGGCCGCGCCTGCCTGTGTAGTTCGACCTCGTCCATATCAAACGATACATAAAATCAAGGTGGTTAAAAGTGTGCATGATTCACGTCAAGCATGATTGGTCTGACAATATGGTAGTAGAATCAGTGTAGTAGACATACTTAATTCGGGCGGTGAGGCTGGCACAGCGGAACGCCTAGGTCAGATGTCGAAGTGGTCGAAAGTGACCAAACGGGAAGGACCCCTCTGCTGTGCAGACGTACTTAGCCAAACTTAGGTGTTGTAAGGGCAAACCATCCTTACTTTTGACAGAGCAGGACGCTAGAGTTCAGTATCGACATAGTCAAAAGTGATAATTGGAAAAGGCTCCTTGAAAGCAGGAAAGCCATCGGCATTTGGGAGTGATTGATAGTTGAAAAGTCAGAGGCCGTCGGCCATTGGAAACAATCAGTAGTTGAAAGCTTCTAGATATTGGAAATAGCCGATAGTTGGAAGCCATCGGGCATCGTCGCAGTTGGTAATTAGAAGCCATCGGATATTGGAAATAGCCAGTAGTCGAAAGCCATCGGGCATCGAAGCAACCAGTAGTCGAAAACCTCCAGATACTGCCCAGTTGCTCCCTCAATAATTGCATGTGAACCTACAGGGTGGTATGGAAAACAACTGATCAGATAGGATGAATTTAATAAAGAAACGACATGAGCTGAATTGACTAGAGGGGAAACATCCGTTCGGTCGAGCGAAACGTTGTTCGTCCGCACGAACGCGCATTTGGCCGTGCGAACGGATGTTTGATCGTGCCTCTGCACCCGGCTACCGGCCGCCGCGCGCCGCCGACTGCCGCCGCGTGCCGCCGCTGGCAAAGCCGTGGCCACGCACGCACGCATACAGCTGTGGCTTTGCGCCGCTGCCGCCCTGTGCCGTTGCTATCGGGCCGGGCGCCGCCATCGGCATGCGTGCAAGGCGCATGGGTGAGAGGAGGGAGAGAGAGAGAGAGAGGAAGAGATAGATGTAGATTGAAGCCTGGATCTGGAAAAAAAACTACGCACGGAAAAGAATAGAGAGGTCCCCTTTTTAAGGCTATAGTTAGGTTAGGGTTTATTATTATTATTATTATTAATTTTTTCTTAGGTGCTGCAGATGGTGGAATGCAAGCCGTGCAGCCCCTGGGACACGCACGCCAAATTATCCTTCAGTGCTGGTGATCCAGTTGACGCCCCGACGAGTTTTCGCAGTCTGACCGGTGCTCTGCAATATCTTACCTTCACCCGACCCAACATTGCCTTCATTTCTCCATTCATAATCATGGTCGTTTCCAATCAGATGTACCTAACAGTGCATTCGACCACACGCATAACACATGAACTGTACGCCCATACGTTCAATGCATTGAACCGTAGGCAGTTAGGCTGTTCCGCCTATGGTTTTACAATAACAAAGATTCAGCAAAGCCTCTACCAGATGAAAGATTAAGCAAACTAGTACGCGTGACTTGATCCGAAATGATTAGGTACTACTACGCGGAACTAATAGCACATTAATGCAAGTTCCAGCTTCTGAATATATAGGCTGACGTTGCAGCACATCTAAGAATTAAGAATTTACTTCTTCCAAATTACAATGGTAGTTTCTGATGGGTTCTTGGTCCTACCATGGAATCCCTTTCTGGCTTTCTTGATCACTCCTGAGCAAAATCTTGCCATGATACCGATCTTGGCACTCCGGCAGAGCGCAGGAACTTTTGATCCGACGCCGACCTCAAAATGCCGGAGCCGGAAGGGCGCGTAAACTGCTGCTGCGACACGGACCTCGGCATGCCGCTGGAACAGAGCAGCGGGGAGCTCCGCGCCCCGGGGTCCCCAAACTGCTGGCACGAGGCCGACATCGGCATACCGCCGCGGCCGCGGTGGAGCCGGCACCGGAAGGAGCCGGGGTGCGTGGTGGGCGAGCAGATGCATCGCCGCATCTCCTCCTCCATTTTCGCCGGCTTGTCGGCGATCTTGGAAGCCATGTCTTACGTCTTGAGGACTCCCACGCTGACCTAACTTGAAAGTTGAATCTGCTGCTAAGACGCGTTCGTTTAGTTACGATTGCATGGGGAATTTATAAACCTTTGATTTGATCTGGAGAAGAATCCGTGTCCGTTACGATTTTGGTTTAAACCGTAGCAGATTAGCTTGCAAACCGAAACAACTAACAACAAGATTTGCCTCGGAAACTGCAGGGAAAATGTATCAAATTCCACTCGGTTTTTTTGGTTGAAACCATTAAATTCCGAGCATTACAAGTTACAACAACTATAAACCCACGAACCGTTTGTTGTTGTACAGGCACCCAACAAGTCCAATCCAATTGAAATAATGCGTGGTAAATTGGAATCAAACTAACAAACAAGCAAATCATATTCGTTAATTTGTATGAGCGCGATCGATCGATGGATCGTTCACAGAATTGGCAGGGTCATCTGGAGCCGAGGAGACGGCCGGGACCGGCGCTGCCGCGCCTTGAACTTCCTGATGGCCGCCTTGAGCACCCTCCTCCACCCGGCCTGAAGAACCCAAACCAGAAGAAACCTCGTAACGCTAGGGAAGATGCAGCGAAGCTTAAGCCAGGAGGATTTTATATGCAGGAAGCTACCTTCGCGGGGGAAGGCGATGGCGGCGAGAAGTCCGGCTTCGTCCTGCCCGTCTCGTGGAGGTCGAGGAAGGACCCGTCCCGCCGCAGCCGCCGGCGCCGCCACCTCGACCTCCCGCCGGCCGCGTCCTTGAGCCTGCTGCCGGCCCTCGCCCTGCGCTTCGACTTGGCGATGAGGAAGTCCGTGGAGCCTTCACCGGAGGCCGGCGGCGACGACCCGCGCGGGAGCTTCACGAGCGGGGACCAGATGCCGCTCTGGGAGTAGTCGAAGTCGAAGGCGGATGGGTCCGGGAACTTGCCGAGCAGGCCCCGCGACATGGACGGCTCCAGGTACTCCACCGTCACCACGCGCTCCACCACCACCACCGACGGCGCCGCGGCGCTGCCGCAGGTGTCTGTCTCGGCCGCGCTGTTCATCTTCTCTTGAGGCTTGAGTGGTCTCGCTCTCGATCGGAGCTAGCCAGGATTGGGTGGTGGAAGCGGGAGCAGGGGAGTGGAATGGAGCGTGGCGTTGGAAGGGAGGGGAGGGAAATGGGAAAGGAGTTGATCTGCCGAAGTAACCGTTGGGTGGTTGGGCGCGCAGCCGGGCGCTTGACCGTTGGGATCTGGGCGGTCCTCTGACACTGACGACTGGGGCCCTGATCTTTGCAGAATGGCCATCTGAGCTGCGCTCGGCACTGTGGCGTGCTGGTGTGCCACTGTGCGAGTACACGGTGTTCATATCATGTGTTGCGTTGTACTTTGTGAGTACCGGAATCCGGCGCAGAGGTTAATTACTGCTAGAACCATTTAGTAGTGGTGGTACCGGTCCCGTTCCATAGGTTGGTAAAATGATACAAGATTAACAACGGGGAAGTTTACTTCGATGCAAAATCTCAGTATTTTAAGAATTACTGCATTCTTTTATGGGAAGTTGGTTTTAGCTTCTAGCTTCTAATTACTTAACTTCGTCTTTTTCTGACTTTTTAGCTATTTTTGAGTTATTATATATATATTTTCTTATTTATTTGCATTGTCCGAAATGGCATTTCTTTTTTCCATTTGTTAAACTTAATTACGCTAAAAAAACTCACAACAGATACAGAATAAAATAAGCCCGAAACAGTTCCAAACAGTACCAAGAAAAGCCAAAAGCCATAAGTTTTAGGGCATGTTCTTTTTAGTTTTTAAAAGCTGATTTTCGGCTTTTCTACAGTAACTAGCTTTTAAACGAAGTATCTTTTCAAGATAGGGTCTACTAGTTAATTGTAGTACATATTGTACCGACTTCATTTATATCGACAAAAACCACATGTGAGTTTCTGTTACTCTGTAATCTCTCGCACGAACAGCTTAAAAGTCACAAGCCGCAGCTAAAAGCTATAAGTTTCAACCAAAAAGAACAGATAATTAAACCCAAATGAGATCTATCATCTTGTGGTTCCATATACACTAGAGCAATCAACATTTTAGGGAACATAGGAAGATTTTGCGCCACGTTCTTTCCTTATTATTTTCCTTGAGTTGCTTGAATTTTCTTCATGATGGATATGTCACTTCTAGTCAATCATTACAAAAACTGCTTTTTTTAAATAATTCATTTTTATTCGGAATAACTGAAATATGCCTGTGCGAATTTTGTTTACAAGAATGACCTCCAGTCGCTCAATGGATGGGCGACTAGAACCTCTCGCCCAACAGCCACGCAACACGAATGCAGTCGGTTGGCCGTTGGACGACATAATTGCAGTCGCCAAATAGTCAGATGCACTAGAAGCATTGCTTATCCTTTTTGCTTCTTGATACCATGGATGAATTTGAAAATAAATTTTTGCAGGTTCACATAATTTTATGTGTAATACATCTATGATTCTTTTGGTATTTTTTTAAACATTGCACCATGGTGAAATCGCTAACAGGGGACGTGGGTTCCATGAACACGAGTGAATTCTCCACATATGAACATGAATTTGGTATATCATATTATGATCCAACTTTTCTTCAATCAATCATCACTTCAATTTCCTTATACGCAATAGTCTATTCAATATTCCTATAATAAGTTAAATCTCTTTCCTCATCCAAGTAGGATGAAAAAGGCATGTAGGACGCACAGCATGCTGTTCCCTTTTCCTTCTGAAAGGGATCAGGATGCTGTTCATGTTCATTTGCACACCAAAACGAAGAGCTAGTACTGCTCAGCGAAAAGCATGTACGGCAGTGTGGTAAGATAGCTTAACTGAAGCTAAGATATCGGAATAGAGAACGGCAGAAGGCTCATCGCGTGTTCAGATCAAGCATCTGGGCCTGTTCTTTTTGGCTGCGGCTTTTGGCTTTTGGCTACGGCTTATAGTTTTTAGGCTGTTTGTATAAGAAATTACAGAATAACAGAAACTCACATACGGTTTTTGCCGATATAAATGAAGTCAGTAAAATATATACTATAATTAACTAGTAGACCATATCTTGAAAAAATACTTAGTTTAAAAGTTAGTTATTGTAGAAAAGCCGAAAAGTAGCTTTTAGAAACTGAAAAGAATGGTTAGATCGCGCGTCTGAGCTGGACTGACAACGGAAGTAGAACACTATCGTGGGACAAAGACTGTACCACTGACGGACCCACAGGGTATGTCGGGTGGGCCACGGCATACCCTGGGGCCCAGCCTTAGCACAGAAGCGCAGCGCTTGGTTTGCTTCGGCTGCCATGACCGATCCAGCCGAGGAGACCGTCGCCGCGCCGCCGCCGACTCCCGCGGCACCCGTCGAGGCCGGTTCAGCCCTGCCGCTGCCGGTGGATCCGCCCGCCTACACTGCCGCGTCGCCGGAGAGGGTGACCCCGCCGGCCACGACGGCGAGGTCCCGGGGATTCAGGCTTCTTGGGGAGGACACCTCCGTGCATAAGGCCCTTGAGGGCGGTAAAAGTACGGAAATATCCGTTCCTTCTCTTTCCTCTTGATTCTTTCTGTTGTCTAATACGTACTACTACTGCTTAATTGGTTAATACTGTAAGTACTGGACTTTGTTCGTTTCTTCAAAGATTAGTTCATACTACACTTGGAGATTTCCAGTCGGTTTCTTTCCTGTGTTGGTTCAATTGGAAGTGCTTAGCTTATTTTCTTTGGAGGAAGAAGTGCTTAGCTAATACCAAAAGAAAGTGCTTTGTTGGTTGTTTATTTGCTTCCTTTTGATATCTGAAGGCTACGGTGTGTGTGCTAACAATATTGGCACTTAGTTCGATTTCCCAGTAATTGCGATTGATTTGTTGTCTTAGTTGTTGTTGGCTAATTTGAGGTTGGGTGCTTTACTGCCTGAATCCTATAATCGTATTCGCAACTAGAACATGAACAGCTTTTTGCAGTAAGTGTTGAACAAAGTTTTAGTTTGAGTACACAAAAAGAGCCTCCAGAAGACACAATCCCTAACACGCTCGTTTCAAATTACAGGATGGTGTCCAACCGGGAGTCCGCTCGACGATCGAGGAAGAGAAACCAAACAAAATAAATGATGATCACATTAGAAGATAAGTATATATTGATGTCATTGATCAAATTAGTCAAGAGTTTGATAATCGGTTTGATGCGGTTAATATGGAGTTGCTCTCTTGTATATCGGCTTTCAATCCTTCCAACTCATTTGCTTCTTTCGATGCACAGAATGTACGTAGACTAGCTGAGTTCTATCCTAAAGAGTTCTCGAGTAATTATTTGCTAAAACTTGAATTGCAACTTGGTAATTATATTGATAACACGAGACAAGCTGATAGCTTCAAAGATCTAGATAATCTTGTGCAAGTTTTCAATTTAATCCTTGAATTTAAGACTTATCATATTATTTAGTGTCTGTATACCGAATTACGATGCAAATTTTACAATTATTTACCGAATTGGCAAATGGTTTTTCCGAATTGCATATGAAAATTTTGGTACGGTATACCCTTTGGTAAAATCTTGGGTCCGCCACTGGACTGTACGCGCAAACATCCTGTGCTGCTTTTGGATCGTGATTCGTGAGTAGGCAACAATGCTGTCAATGCAACATAGTTTGTACATACGCGTAATTAGTTAACCTCCTGATTAAATTGGAAACGCAGTATTGTTTGAGAACAGGAAAGTAAACACTGCGCACAAACATGCCGTACAGCAGGGAAACATACCGAAGGCTGTAACAAATTAATCCGAAAAAAAGGCAATAGAACAAAATAAAGTTCAATTAGCTAGTGCTACTTCAGGGACGGGAACTGCGCCATGTCATTGAAGCTCGGCGGCGGCGGCGGAGGAGCCTGCACAGGAGCCGACGCGGGGGCCTCGTTCACCGCCACGCTCGCCTGTTGTCTCCTTGGCGCTGCACTGTTGTAATTTCCACCCTGTCTCACTCCGTCCTGGCCCTTGTTGTTATCTGCCTGCGCCGTTGCACTTTTGTCACCGTCGAAGCCGCTGTCGTTCGCCTTCGCCGCGTTGTTCTTCCTTTGGCTGAAGATGAGCTCGCGAGCAGAAGGATAGGCCTTGCCAAATAGTTCCTGGGTAGGGTTGGCTGATGCGGTTGGCTGCTGCTTCTTGTTCATTGCCATAGACTCGGCCGCCGCCGACTTGGGCCCGGCCGCCGGAGCTGCCGGTGTCGAGTTCTTGGTCCTGGACCCGATCGCCGGAGCTGTCGGCCGTGTTGGGTTCTTGGTTCTGGATCCGACCGCCGGAGCCGCCGGTGTCGTCGTCTTTGGCTTGGAGCCGACCTCCGCAGCCTCCGTTGTCGTTGTCTTGGCCTTGGAGCCGACCACCGCCGGCAGGGGCGAAGCCCAATAGTGGCCCGTGGGTGCAGAACTGCAGATGCACCCCTTAAAAAATCGAAAATAAGCCATTATCATCTGATTTCAGCCCTGTAAGCATTCTCCTTAGGCCAATATGTTGCACCCCTACAGCTCAGCTTAGAGCAGGCAGCCCAGTTAACTTGAGCCCATCACAGGAAGCTGAGCCGCGCGCGGTGCGTCTACTTTGCTCATCCGCTGGCTTCGGGCTTCCCCTCGAGGCTCACGAGTCACGTCCCTTACTGGCTTACTCGCGTGATGCGTGCGTCGCTCTGTCTTCCCTTCTCGTCCGTGGGCCCTGGTCGCTAGGCGCTGCGTCGCTGTGACTGTGAGCCTGCAACCCTGCTAAAGTGCGGAGAGCAGAGAGCCGCTGCCGCCTGCCAGCTGTCTGCCGGTCTACCGACTGTCCGACTACCGTCCAGGCGTGCGTGAGGCGTCCGCTGGCATCAAGGATTCAATTCAATCCTTCAAGCTTCAAGCCTTCAAGGTACGTAACGTAAGTACTAGTGTACTACTCCGTAGATTTTTAATTTAGGTACGTAAGACCTTCAATTTAGGTCGTAGCTACTAGCTGTAGTCTTGTAGATTTTTGATTTTTTGAGGGGTGCATCTGCACCCACGGGTCACTATTGGGCTTCGCCCCTGAGTACACATGTGGTTAAATCTTAACCATTTGCTGATTAACGCCCTATTTATTTTGATTTGAGTTTCTAGTTTCCAGCTTATTTTCACTATTTATAAATTTCGTCTTTTTCTAAACTTTTGATTTTTTTGAACTTTTTTACCGGTTCTTTTTTCCCGTATTCGTTCGCGTTGTCCGTGATGAGTTAACATATTTTTTATTTTTATTTTTTTAAAATTTAATTACACCAAATAAGCTACGTTCAACTACAGTATAATTTCAGCTAGCTATAGTATGATTTCAAGTATAAACGATAGTTTTTCAGCCCAACCGAGCGAAACCTAATTTGATTCCTCTGCACTGTGACGGTCAAAGTTTCGGCAAGAAGCACGGGAGCCGAGACCGGTCCTGAGTCCTCGCTCAAATATTCTATCTCCCTCCTCGATCGCGAATACTTTAGCCGTGCTGTTGTACTCCGGCACGTAGAAGCGCGGGGAAGGCGAGCAGGCAACCGAGGAAGATCCCATGTATGCATAATGCATGGCGAAGCATGCTGTAGAAGAGGGCGCCTCACGTGCCGGGTGTGGATACTGATGCTTGCAGTTGCATGGATGAAACAACCGACATTTTTTGAACAGAGCATCGGAGAAAAACAAAAGTCGGTGGCTACAGAGGGCATGTACAACCCACAGACGAATTGCTATCTGCAAGTTCTTTCCACTTCACATACAGACAACTGAACAGACAGCTTGTACAATAGGTCGTCTATTTGACTGTCTGCAAACTGTTTAATGCATGCATACAGCCATGATCAAGTATGAATATGATTCATGTATACCATTGTGTTGCTTCTTGATACAAAACAGATCAAGTATAAATTAGATGAACATAATTACAATATTTTCATCACACAAAAGGAGGAATCACAAGCAGAACCAAGTTCCATCACACAAGAAGTCCAAATGAAAAATGACACTGTCTTCTGATATATGCAAGACAATACTATTATTACCAGAGGATCGTAATCTTACTATTTTTCAGGGAGAGCTGACAATCACCAGTGGCAAGCTGACAACAGGTCATTTCAGAATTTAGATCAACTACAATCAAATTGGCAATATCCCTTGGTTCCTGTTAGTTAGCAATATCCCTTAGCCATCCCAAGAAATATATATCTGTTCAATTCTTACTAAGTTAACAACTTTGAAAGCAGCACTCAATACCAATAAGGCAACTATGCCTCACTACAGCTTCAGCAATTGAAGTATTTCTTGGGTTACAGTGTTACAAGAAGCAGTATAGCTGTTGAAATGACTGAAAATAAAGAGGACTGGATAGATTTTGTCAGTTTTGGCCTCATCACATGAATAATATCAGAATTTTGTCACCTTAAAAAGACATCATTTGCACCATAGCCCATGATACCAGTCAGAACCTTACCATAAGCATAGTTGGCCAAAAATCAACAAACCAACCCATCAAGTAAACTACTTCGCCAACAAAATCTCATGCTATTCACAGGACTACGGTGCATCAATCTGAACCTTGCCACTATCATCGTTGGCCATTGGCCAACAATCATGAAAACCAACCCATCAAGTAAACTATTTTGCCAAGAAAATGTCAGGCTATACACAATTAAGCATCGAGTAACACATGATTCAAGCTAATTGTTTTCCTACCAAGCAATCTTTATATTCAACACCCAAACATCAGTTAAATGGATCAACATAAGATCAATCATGGCTGGTAAGTTTTCATCATAAGAATACAATGCTTTATGCTTAACCAACATAACACCTACACAGCCTCACAATTGAGATCAATGGATAACACATATATGCCTCGTTCCATAGTTCCTAGTTTCTACGTTATGCATCCAGATATTCACATAACAGTGCTATAAGCAGATCAAACACACATAGTAGTCATTCTTTCAGTTTAAGCAGCTCAGGAAATCATTCCCAGATTGCTAGAGTTCACATTAAAAGCTATGTATAGACATACAAATTCATGACCTTGAGTACGTCATGTCTCATGAACATCAGTCATGAATCTTAGCATAACCTCAATCATCATTCCATCTACACATCAAAGTTTCATCTCTCACCTGATGACAACCACATGCAACTAAGCTAGACCCAAGTACATAATTACACTACTACAGAAAGCCTAATACTAGACGGCCAATCACAGACGGTTTTGTCAAACCGTCTGTGATTGACACTAACACAGACGGTTTTAATTTGGACACCGTCTGTGTTAGTGGCGTCGGATAAAACGAGTATCACAGACGGTTCTTACCGATTAACCGTCTGTGATACTAAAGTATCACATACGGTTTTTAATAAAAAACCGTCTGTGTTGTGTAGACTATCACAGACCGTTGTTGTTAAGAACCGTCTGTTAATGTTCACAGACGGTTTTTAACAAGAACCGGCTGTGATGTCCCTTTGTCTGTCATATTCTGTTCATGAGCAGAGGTTAATATATAAGTACACATTGCTTCTAATAACTTAACTACAGAACTACTGAGACAAGAGATCACAAATTAAAGGCAAATTTATTAGTTTCAATTAGAGGCAAATTTACTACAAAAGTCGCACAGGTAAAGAGTTTCCCAGATTGTAATCTTTTGGGTTTCGTACGCTTCTTCTTCGACTTTGGGACTTGGAGGATCAACCACTGACTTCTCGAACGCCGTTAAGATTGTCCTTGTCCTCAGCACTTCCTCCTCCAGCCTGGGCAAATAATCAGTAGCATAGCCCATAATGTCGTAGAGGTATGCATGGGCAGATTCCTCAGAATCTGCCGTTTCTGCTTGATCGGCAAGGTTATCCATCAGTCTCTCCAATGCGTGTAGAGCTTCTTCCGCTTTGCGCACATTGTGGAGAAGAACCAGGGTAAGGGCTGTTTCCCTTTCTTGAGCGGCAGCGAGATGCCTCCGTCGACGGCGGATGATCAGGTCGAGCTGACGGATGCAAGAAAGTCGGGGAAGGAGAGCAGGGCGTGTGCGGAGAAGCTGCTCCAGATGCAAATTGCTGGCCGCCTGTGTAAGGTTCCGGCCGAACAATTCTTGATGAACAGATGAGAGGAAGGAGATGGTAACAATAATAGTAGAAGCCATATTGTACGTACGTAGAAGAGACCTGGATTAGGCGCGCATATTTAACCTTTAGCACAAACGGTTCGTATACCCAAACATTAATGATATAGACGCTTCGTATAACGAACGAGAGACGTTAATTAGACGATCGAAACACGAAGCGTTCTGGAAATCGAAACACGAAGCGTTCTGGCAATCGAAACACGCGCGAAGCAGCTTATGACAGACGATTTTTTTTATAAAAAACTGTCTGTGATAATATTTATCACAGACGGTTTTTAGTTAAAACCCGTCTGTGATAATGACTAAGGCATTTATTGCGCTGCTCAGACCGCATCTGTCTTCATTTCGATCCAGATCTAGCCACTGCTGCGCACTTTTTCACTCGGGAGGAAGCTAGACGATTTCAGGCCAGTTAATTTGGTGAGAAGAGGCAGAGATTGAGGTTTGAATTAAGATTCAGACTTTCCTGGTTGCTGTAGATATGGTTAGTAATGAAATTTATTTTTTCTTTAATTGCATTACAATTTAGGTCTAAGTAATACATGAGTAGTTATTGAAGATGGTTAATTTGCAAAATTGTTGGTTATATAATAGCTGTTGTGTTTGTAATATGAATTGAGCTAGCAAATTAAGTCTCAGTATAATAAATGTGGCTGGTATATATGTAGTTATAATTAGTTAATCTATATTTTAATACTAAGTTGTTATATATGTACGTAACGTAGGACCGAAGCTGGATGTATGCCGTGAGCCATGTGAGTGAAGAGTACATTAATGACGTTTCTGCTTTTATAAGAGCCGCCGAGGAGGATATGTTGAATAAGGGGGTGGAATATATGTGCTGTCCATGCACTGACTGCGAGAATTTGAAGATGTTTAAGAATCGAGGGCAAATTGAAGCGCACTTGATTCGGAGGGGTTTCAAAAAGAATTATACGTGTTGGACCAGTCATGGCGAAGTGAATGATCATATGCCGCCGGATGACATCGCCGGTGAAGTGAATGACATGCCGCCGGCTGATGTCGATTGTGGCTCGGATTCGGATAGGTTGCACGATGATAATCTGGATCAGATGCTTCGCGATGTAGAAGAGAACTATGATGAGAGAGAGTATGTTAAATTCCGTGGCTTGATGGAGGACTCAGAGAAACCTTTGTACACGGGCTGCAAGTACACGAGGTTGTCAGCCGTGCTTGAACTGTTGAAATTGAAGGCAAGCAACGGTTGGTCCGACAAGAGTTTCACGGCGCTGCTAGGTCTTTTAGCGGACATGCTTCCGGAGGGAAATGAGTTGCCTAAAACCACGTATAAAGCCAAGAAGGTTCTTTGTCCGTTGGGAATGGAAGTAGAAAGAATACATGCATGCCCGAACGACTGTATCCTCTACCGTAAAGAGTATGCAAACATGCATGTATGTCCGGTGTGCAACGCATCCCGATACAAACGTAACAATCAATCAGATGATGGCGAGGGAACAGAGGCGAAGAAAGGACCTCCTACTAAGTTGGCATGATATTTTCCTATAATTCCCCGTTTGAAAAGGTTTTTTGCAAATCCAAAGGAGGCAAAACTGCTGCGTTGGCACTCGGAGGAGCGCAAGAAGGATGGAATGATAAGACACCTTGCTGATTCCGCGCAGTGGAGAAACATCGATAGGAGTTTTGCAGAGTTCGGTGCAGAACCAAGGAATATAAGGTTTGGACTGAGTACAGATGGAATGAATCTTTTCAGTAGCATGAGCAGCCGACATAGCACATGGCCCGTGACTCTCTGCATCTATAACCTTCCTCCTTGGTTGTGTATGAAGCGAAAGTACATTTTGCTGTCGATACTTATCCAAGGGCCAAAACAACCTGGGAATGATATCGATGTGTCCCTAGCACCGTTGGTGGAAGATCTAAAAGTACTGTGGAACGAAGGGGTACAGGTATGAGATGCATACAAACGAGATAACTTCACTCTGTGCTCCTTATTGTTCTGCACCATAAATGATTATCCTGCCCTTGGTAACCTATCGGGCCATAGTACAAAAGGTGCCAAAGCTTGTACTCACTGTTTAGATGGTACCGAGAGTGTATGGCTGAGACACTCACGCAAAACCGTCTACATGCGTCACCGCCGGTTCCTTCGGAGGGCTCACCCATACCGCAAGATGAAGAAACAATTTGACGGAGAGAAGGAAGACGGTTCAGCTCCAAGGCATTTAAGGGGACACGATGTTTATGATATGATTAATGATTTAGCTGTTGTCCTCGGAAAGGGACGTAAATTGAGGGCTCATGAGAAGAACACCTAGAAGAAGAAATCAATATTTTGGGACTTACCTTATTGGGAGTACCTAGATGTTCGGCACTGCATCGACGTCATGCACGTAGAAAAGAATGTGTGCGACAGTTTGATTGGTCTCTTACTGAACATCCATGATAAAACAAAGGACGGTGTCAACGCACGGCTTGACTTGGCTGACATGGACATCAGGCCTGAGTTAGCACCGACAAGCACTGATAATGGACAAACGTATCTTCCCCCTGCGTGTTACACTCTGTCCAAGGCTGAGAAAACAGAACTGTGCCAGTGCTTGCATGGTGTCAAAGTTCCGTCTGGTTACTCCGGCAACGTGAATAAACTTGTTTCGATGCAAGATTTGAAGTTAAATGGCATGAAGTCTCATGATTGTCATGTGCTGATGACACAGATGCTCCCTATTGCAATTAGAAATATTTTGCCGATCAAAGTCCGAGAGACAATCATGAGGCTATGTTATTTCTTTAACACAATTGCTCAGAAGGTCATCGATCCCGAAGGACTAGATGCTCTGCAGGACGAGGTGGTGATGACTCTATGTCACCTTAAAATGTATTTCCCTCCTTCGTTTTTCGATATCATGGTCCATCTCATTGTTCACGTTGTGTGGGAGATAAAAATGTGCGGGCCCATATTCCTACGTAGCATGTACCCTTTTGAGAGGTTCATGGGAATTCTCAAGTCCTACGTACGAAATCGTTCTCGGCCGGAGGGCAGCATCGTTGAAGGTTATGCAAGCGAAGAGGTCATTGAGTTTTGTGTCGATTATATGGCTCAGATTCAACCGATAGATGTCCCTCAATCTCGTCATGAGGGGAGGCTGAAGGGTCTCGGAACTATCGGAAGGAAAGCAATCACTCCAGATATGGACACGTATACTCAAGCCCATTTCACGGTGTTGCAACACATGACTGAAGTGGCGCCTTATGTGGACCAGCACAAGGATGTGCTTCGACAACAGAATCCAGAGCGGCCGGATGTTTGGATCATGAGACAACACAACCGTTGGTTCAACCAATGGTTGAAGGAGCAAATCGCTAGGAGCTCGCCGAGTGAGACGCTGACATGGTTGGCAAAAGGGCCGACATTTACAGTTGTGACATGGCAAGGATATGACATAAATGGGTACACATTCTATACGCAGTCTCAGGATGTCAAGAGCACTAACCAGAACAGTGGTGTTCGCATAGATGCATTCAGTACCGACGGGTCGAGAAACTCGTACTATGGCTTCATAGAAGAGATTTGGGAGCTCGACTATGTGGTTTTCAAGATCCCCTTATTTCGCTGCCGTTGGGTGCATCTCCCACAGGTGAAGGTTGACAAGTACGGTGTCACGACCGTGGACCTCCAACGTGTCGGGTACAAAGACGAACCATTCATACTCGCCAATCAAGTTGTTCAAGTTTTCTATGTAACCGACCCGGCAAATAAGAAACGCCATGTAGTTCTTCATGGAAAAAGGAGAATTGTCGGAGTGGAGAATGTAGTGGACGAGGAGGAATACAATCAATTTGACGAGTTACCTCCTTTTGGAAATGGCATAAGGGTCGACGATGAACAACGTGACGAAACTAGTTACGTACGCATTGATCATGATGAAGGGCTAATTTTTAAAGGAAATAATTAAGCAAGTACAATAAGAATGTATATGTGAAAATATGTGACAATTTTTAGATGTATATGTGAAAATGTGTGACAATTTTGAGATGTATATGTGAAAATGTATGATGTAGTCAATTTTGAGATGTATATGTGAAAATATGTGACAAAATGTATATGTGTATTGGCATTTATGTATATGTGATGTATATGTGTGATGTACATGTGATGGTTGATATGAATGCAGCTGGTTGGTGTTGTATATGAATGCAGTTGTTTGGTGATGGATATGAATGCAGCTATGGTTATTGGTGTTGTCTTAATAACTACAGTCGCAAAGGCTTATCACAGACGGTTCTGAACTTAGAACCGTCTGTGATATCAATATCACAGACGGTTATAAACTTAGAACCGTCTGTGATAACCTCCCTATATATACCCTCTGGCTAGGGTTTTTCCTATGCGCTGCGCAGTTATTCGATCTAGATCTAATTAAATCCCGAGCCCGTCGTCGCCTCCGCCTCCCCGAGCCCCACGCCGTCCGCCTCCGTCGAGCCTGTCGCCGGCCGCCTCCCGCGAGCCCCTCGTCGAGCCTGTCGCCGGCCGCCTCCCGCGAGCCCCTCGTCGAGCCCGTCGCCGGCCGCCTCCCCCGAGCCCCTCGTCGAGCCCCTCGCCGGCCACCTCCCCTCGATTACCATCTGCATTGTGAGCACTTTCTGTGATGGACTAGGGTTTTGAGTATTGTGAGCAGTTTCTGTGATGGACTATGGTTTTGAGCATTGTGAGCATTGTTTACTGCAGTAGCTTAATTAGTTTGCTATTTGGTACATATTACATTGGTATATTGTTTACTGCAGTAGCTTAATTAGTTTGCTATTTGGTACATTGTTTACTGCAGTAGCTTAATTAGTTTGCTATTTGGTACATTGTTTACTGCAGTAGCTTAATTAGTTTGCTATTTGGTACATTGTTTACTGCAGTAGCTTAGTTTAATTTGCTATTTGGTACATACTACATTGGTACATTGTTTACTGCAGTTACTTAATTAGTTTGCTATTTGGTACATATTACATTGGTACATTGTTTACTGCAGTAGCTTAGTTCAATTTGCTATTTGGTACATACTACATTGGTACATTGTTTACTGTAGTTGCTTAGTTTACATTGGTACATATTACATTGCTTGTTGTGTTAGTATATAGTATATAGTATAGGCACATAACCCCTCTCTCTGTCCACATCACCCCCTCCCTTCTCCCCCTTCCCTCTACTCCTCTCCTCTCTTCCTAACATTGAGCATCATGTTTCACTTTTCTTGCTTCCTCATCTTATCATGTTTCACTTTTCTTGCTTCCTCATTTAGTAGCAGGACGGCCAAGATTAATCTTGTGCAACCTTACAATTTGAGAGCACAAATTAACCAATCAAGGACCACTCTAGTGTATATGCCACATAGACCTTCAAGGGGCATGAAGTAAGTAACACACTCGAGTGTTCTCGTTCAATGAACCGGATACACTAGTTTGTGTCATGTTTCACTTTTCTTGCTTCCTCATTTAGTAGCGGGACGGTCAAGATTAATCTTGTGCAACACTACAATTTGAGAGCACAAATTAACCAATCAAGGATCACTCTAGTGTATATGCCACATAGACCTTCAAGGGGCATGAAGTAAGTGACACGCTCGAGTATTCCCGTTCAATGAACCGGATACACTAGTTTGTGTCATTTGCTTCATAGAACTTTGTTTAGAGACCTTGTAGTAATAGTATATGCCGACTACTGCCGAGATGTGATGTCTACTCCCACAATCCTGCTTTTTCCTTCTTAAATTCAAGGCAATTTTATTACAAAAGTGCAAAAAAAAAGACATTCCCAGATTATTCGGTGAGCAGCCGACATAGCCGACTTCTTCGATGAGCGACTATCCATCTGCTTCTTCCCACTTCTTTTTTTCATCTCTGGTCTCTGGATCACGTACGCCAGTAGCGATGATTCGAGTTCCCAGAAGAACACCTACACGCTGTGCAACGACAAACCTACCAAGTGGCGTGCAAAGTATGGAAGAACTTCAAGAGCACGCTTGTCAGGAAATACGTGGAGACGGACGAAACGCCTGTTCATAAATACCCATTCCTGAACCACAATGGGAAGAGTTCAAGGCGATGAAAACGACCGAAGATTTCAAAAGTACAAGTGTGGCGCACAAGGCCCTCCAGGCAAAAAACACACACCCCCACAGACTTGGCACATCTGGGTATGCGGGTAAAATCCCGCAGTGGAGGAAAGAGGATGACCTGGCAGCTGCACAGGACATCGCCCCGCCGTTTTCCAATATCCCGGATGACCGCGCTCGAAATTGGATTAGAGCAAGGTCATCTACAACGACATCGGGGGACGTCTCCTTTCGAAACCCTGCAGACCAGCAAGTGTCCCAGCGCCTGGTAAGATATCCATCGAACTACGTAGCATGTAATTACTCCACAACTTCGTACGAATTGAAATGACATGTTGTGCTCGTGCAGGAAGAGCTGAGTTTTGAATCTACCCTGGGATCATTCCAGGGAACAAGGGAGAATGATATGCTCTCCATGGCCCTAGGAAACAAGGAGCACCCGGGTCGTACGAGAGGCCTTGGGCTTTACGTTCCTTGGAAACATGGTTTCCAAGATGACTCCGGAATGTATCGGCGTAGGAAGAGAAACAAAGCCGAGCGTGACGCACAGCTACGAGAAGAGATCAAGGAATCTCTTAGAGAGGAGCTATTAACTCAGATGGCTGATGTAATCAGAGATGGGGTGCGGAAACAGACAGAAAGTCAGCAGGCCGCTACTGCCGCTCCTGTGCTAGCTAGCCCGCACAACCATCCGAGTAGTTGCGCGTCCAATCCGACGCAAACCCAGGCCAAATTTCCTGTGGACGACATCCTGGTAATAATTATTATCTCTCGAATGCTTGCTCCATTGATAGGCCTATTCGAGTAGCTAATTTTGTATCGTTATGTAGGAGCCTACGAAGTGCATGCTCCAAGTGAGATATGGCTCCATTCCCTTGTGCGCTGCTTGGGGCCAGGCATATTCGTCTGGTATCGAGGCCATGGTGCACGGTCAAGCTTTAGCGCCAGGCTTCGCAAAAGTTAATGTGGATGGTGTGCATGTCAATTTTGAGGTGGTCCCGCTACCGAAGCCCCCCAACGACGAGATCGTGACTCTAGGACAGGGCATTGGAACATTCATCCAGTGGCCCAAAAGCGACATCTCCCTGGAGGCTTCTTCACCGGTGGCAGGACCAGAAGTGCAGTGCGAACCACAACAACATGCACTGGTGCCATCTCCATACGGGCAGTGCGAAGCTGTGCTACCTGCCCCGGTGCTATCTCCACGGGTGCTATTCTCGCCAAAGTAACTTGCACCGTCTGTACCATTACAGTCGACTACCATGAAGTCGACCTGCAGTCGAGGCAGTGGCCATGGCAAATCAAAGACGAAGGATGATGACGATATCTCGTACCTGCCATTGACCCGCAAATTCGTGCTAGGCGAGCCGATGATATTCCCGAAAGAGCACCTCACAAAGCTAGGACTTGGTTGCCAAAGATTCCACACTTGGTATATGGAACAGTCCAATAGACCAGAGGCAGAACGGCGCTCAGGTATCATGGTCAAATTCAAGCCGGAACATTTCTTGCAGAAGTTCAGGAATGTGTCTTCCCGGTTACCATTGACAATATATTTGCTGTTTTCACGCTCAACGCTCTCGACGCCTCACTCGTTCGATGCTGGACGCTGTAAGTCTGTACAATCACAGTCTCTGTTCACGTAATACCGATATATGTCACAATTTGTTGCTTTTTTGTGTATATATATAGATTCATGCTGACCGAAGTTAGATCATCGAAATCACCAATTGGTTTCCTGGACCCACGCTTGGTCGCCATTGATACCATCAACGAGAATGCATCCTTCGCCGAGGACTATATTACAAAAGCACTGCTGGCTCACCGCGATAAGGAATTTGTTCTTATGCCAAACAATGAGAACTTTCATTGGATTTTAATTGTAATTATACCAAAATGGAATAAGGCTATATACCTTGATTCTCTAAGTAAGAACAAATCCAAGTACACAGCTATCGCCGAAATACTCGATAGGTAAGTACATTGTACATTGTACTCTTTCTTTCCTTCCGAATGACTAATCTAACTTTTTCGAATAACGAAGGTCGTTCGTCACATACGTTCAGCAAACAAGTGGCTCGACGACAGCTGCCAAGCCCTTGAAACATGATCGCAATTTTCGGGTATTGGCTAGCTACACATTAATTAATCATATACAACACTTAGTAGTAATGCCACTTGATTTACCACATTCTATTTTTTGCAGTGCCACCAGCAGCAGCCGGACAACACGTGTGGATACTACGTGTGCCACCATATGAGACTACTCCTCGATTCCAGCAAGATCTCCACTCCTAAGGTTTGTCGATTTTTCCACATTTATTTCATACATGTCAAGTTTTATATGTGCGCGCGTTGATATTCCTATCGACAGGCTGCGCCCATCTCTACATCTGCATTGAAACAGCCGGATTTTGCAAAAATTCGAGGAGAGTTCATTTGGTTTTTGTGGAGTAAAGTCGTAAGATCAGATGGAGAGTTCCACAGCCCAGAATGATTTTTTATTGTAATTCTAAGTGCAAATGCAATGTTGATCTTTTACAATTGTGTATTTGTTAATGGATATTTTATTTCAATTCAATGAATTGATTTGCGAAATGGATGCTTTATGTTTGTGAAATGAAGTGCGTTGTCAATTGGATGTTTTATGTCTGTGAAATGAATTGAGATGTGAAATGTATCTGAAATGAAATGAGATGTGTGAATTGTATATGTTTTATGTCTGTGATTATCTGCTTGTTTCAGAGGGCATTGCTAGCATTTCCTGAGGCTAGCCAATAAACAGAAATATATTTAGGGGTTGAAGGGAATATCACAGACGATTTTTGAGTAAAAACCGTCTGTGATAGCTGATAATCACAGACGGTTTTTACTTAAAAACTGTCTGTGATGATCAGCTATCACAGACGGTTTTTACTCAAAAACCGTCTGTGATTATCAGCTATCACAGACGGTTTTTGAGTAAAAACCGTCTGTGATTATCATCTATCACAGACGGGTTTTACTTGAAAACCGTCTGTGATAGCTGATAATCACAGACGGTCCGAAAATCGTCTGTGATGACCTTCGATTATCACTGACCCATAAATACAGACGGTTCACAAAACCGTCTGTGATGACGTTTTCGAACCGTCTGTGATGACCTTTTCTGTAGTAGTGTTAGAAGCTTACAACACATCGACACTGTATACCATCTCCAATGCCGCACTATCCAATAGCAAAAGTTGATAGCAAACAAATACTCTCTACTGTTGAGAAAACAAGGTAATAAGACAACTAATTAGCGTTCTGATGACCTGAGCTCTTCTAGCGCCGTCGTGACATGCTCCCGGACAAGCTCAATCCTCTTCAGATAAACCTCCAGCTCCAGAATCTGCTGCTGCCTCCACTTCTCATCACTGGGCACCCCGGGGTTCGGTCCGGCCACCCCAAAGCCAAGGCCAAGCATATCGGCGTCTCCAACACCCCAAAATCCCATGCCCAATCCCAACCCAGTCTGTCCAGCGACAGCAACCGAGCTGATGAGCTTCAGTAGCGGTGATAGGATACTCCGGACAGCCTCCTCAGTGGCACCACTGGCTGTCACTGGAGCTGGCGCAGGTGCCGGCACCGGAGGTGGTGGTGCAATCGCCGGCACCGAATTCTCCACCGCAGCAACAACCGGCTCCGAAGCGCTGGTGAAGACATCTCTGCGCGCGCAGCTAGATCCGCGGGCGCGTCGACTCGCGAAGCCGCCCCCGTACAGCGCGCGTCGAGCCGGCGACATGATCTTGGAGCACGAGCGCTCGGCGTCGCCTCGCGAGGCGACGAGCAGCACTTCTCTCCTCATTGAATGCGGGGAACCAGGGTTATTTCTGCAAAAGTGCCGCGACGAAGACGGCGTTCCGAGACGCGTTGTACATGCCCTTATGCATACGATCGAGGTGCCATATACTATGACTTCTAGTGCAAACTCTCGCCTGAACAATATATATATATATATATATATATATATATATATATATATATATATATATATATATATATATATATATATATATATATATATATATATATATATATATATATATATATACCCCTGGCCACGATAACAAGAAAGTAATGCTTGTGAAATGTTTAGTTGTTTGAATGTACATGCATGCTAAAAATATTTGTTCTGATTGGGAGGTGCTGTGGAGCTGTTCAAATATGGCAGAAGTTTAGTATACATACACTATTTGAGTCTAGCTTATTCAATGGTTTTAAATTCTAGAATTAGAATCCTCGTCGTTGGCATGGTATTTTGGCAATTAGGGCTTCTATAATTATTTGTTTTAGGCGCAACAGCATTGGACTTTATCCAATAAAATTTTCAAATATCACCGCCTACCCTTGTTTGGATCTTTAGTTTTGTGAAAACAATTTTTCGTAAAAACCGGTTTTCCATGGATTTTAGGAAATCTTTGTTTGGGTACAATAACAGGTCAGTGGATAACAAAAACTGGGGGTTTCCCCCCATAAACCAAATTTTTCGTGTGTTATAAAATGTAAGCCAAAAATAGACGATCAAAAGAACGGTTGTCACGGATTTAATGTGGCAAATCCTTTCGGGAAAAAACCATGACATATGAAGACGGAATTTACTATATCAGAAGAATTACAAGCATGAAAAATCCGGCGTATCTCAAACGTGCGACAGAAGATTACGAAACCGAAATGAGGTCAGCGTATGTGTTCACTTGGAGATATATACAAATTCGTATCATACTTTAACAATCTTCACTTTGAGACGAAATTGGATCACACAGTCAACAATCTCTAACTTGAGGTAAATTCGCTTCTGTAGTCTGAATCCGCTCCTATAGCCAAAACAAATCAAATATCCTCAATCATAATTCACCATCAATCATCCTTGTATGTTAAAAGTCCATATGACTAATTAATTAATAAGATTGAATCAGTCTTCTCTATATGTTTCTCCTATGTCGATAACTATAGTAAAGAATTCATCTCATAGACTTTTTGCATGCCCGATTGGAACATATAATTCGGCAAACAATGCCCATTGAAGAGCAACTTTGATACGGGATGGCCTGATCTTCTCGACGTAGGATTGGATACTCACGTGCAGCCTCTCGAATCATAGCGATCCTCCATTGCCAATGCAAGAACGATCACTCTTTAATTCGCAAGATCACATGCGCCAGACTTCACGGCCACCAAGCGAAAGCTCTATCGCGCTCCCAATTCTCAGCAAAAAGGTTGAACCATCTTAATTTAGAAGAACTCACAAATTTTTCTATTGAATTGAATTGGATCAAAAGAGGCAAAAATCATGCACAACTCATGAACTCTCCATTATCTAGTCATATGCTTTCTCGTCACTAAGTGTCCTCTGTGTTTCTAGTCTATCTCGTCTTTTATACGGCGGCTGCATCTCATGCCGTATTCGTTCCGTCCGCACATGGGTCTTGGTCCAGCTCTATTCGGTTCAAGAAACCAAATTTGTCTTTGGTTGGGGTATGTAACCGAATCAAACTAGTAAACATAGCAACTCTGGTTCAGACTTTATCTAAAACAAAAAAATAATTACATGGCCAAAACAAACAAAGCACGTAGGCCAGGATTAAGCTAAGCTCCTTGACTTGATATTCTCCTTTTTGGGTATCGTGACTACTTCATGTGAATGGCATTGACTTCTTGCTGCCGCATCTAGCGCTGGCCTTCCTCATCTCTCTTGTGGCTCCAAAGTCTTCACATCATTCAAATCTGAGAATGTATAAAGAACTTACATTAGGTAGTATAAAGTTCTCATCAATACAAGGAAATTCGTTAAGAAACAAATTCACTTGTTTATTTAAAAGTTTGGCTCTCGCTCTAGTCATTAGACCTTTTGGTGCTTCATCATCACTTGGAGAGAGACGATGTGGTAGTAGTAGGGATGTCCTCATCAAACTTGCATACTTGATCATCACGTACATCAAAATACCGATTGTAAAAGTAATTGAATTCCTTGACATAGATAAAAACTGCTCCTATAGAAGAACAACGTGATGAAAGCAACTCTTGTGCCATCAATGGAGCAGAGATAATCTCCACAATAGACTAATACTACACTAATATCAAGGCACTTGCAGCCTATACTGCCCTGAAAACAATATTTAGAAGTTCTGAACTCTTCTGTCTCTGGCATAACAAATTAGGTCACCCAGATCTTAGAATGATGAGAAATATAATTAACAATTCACAGGGACATAATATTAATGTAAAGAATTTTCCTAATCATAAAGATTTTGTGTGCCCCGCATGTGCCACCGGAAAATTAATTACTAGACCTTCTACTTTGAAAGTGAATGATGAAATCTCTGCATTCTTGGAGCGCATCCAAAGAGACATTGCGGTCCTATACAGCAACTATCAGGGCCATTTAAATATTTCATGGTGCTCATTGATGCTTCTTCGAAATGGTCGCACGTATGTTTATTGTCTACGAGAAACCATGCTTTCGCAAAGCTGATCTTGTAGATAATTCGCATTAGAAATATTTTTCCTGATCATCACATAAAGTCCATCAGAATGGACAACGCTGGAGAATTTACTTCAAAGGTATTTGATGATTATTGCATGGCAATGGGAATTACAGTTGAGCATTCGGTATCGCATATCCATACCCAAAATGGACTAGCAGAGGCATTAATCAAGAGAATTAAATAATTTAGTTCTTATTGTGCCAAAGAGTGAATTTTAAAAGCGTCTATTCACCCCCCTTCTAGTCAGACTCCTTGATCTTACAAGTGGTATCAGAGTTTGGTCTCTCATTTTATTAGGCTTCATCGACTAGAGAGTAAAAGATGGCGATTAGTGATATTGTACACCTCCGTAAGACACCTCTATTTGATGTCACAAATTATGCTAATTGGAAAATTTGTATGTCTTGTTACTTTAATACCATGAGCCCTACAATATAGTGGATTATAGATATGGGTTTTTCTCTTCCAATGAATCATCTTGCTCCAACAATTGAGAAAGTGAAATGCTCACATCTAGAATAAACATGCAGCCGACTATGAGCCAATACAATTGCTCCCAAGTCAGATCTCCGCCCCCATGGCCGGTCAAACCGAGGCTCACAAACACACCTCTGGAAAAATATTACCGGTAAGTAACCACTGGCCCAACCGCACCCGCCGGTCAGACCGCTCCTCGATAACATGCGGCCAACTATGGGCCAGTACAACTACTCCCCAGTCAAATCGCTGCCCATGGCCGGTCAGACCGAGGCTCACAAACACCTCTCTAGAAAAACATTACCGGCAAGTAACCACCGGACCAGCTGCACTCACCGGTTAGACTGCCGATCACCTGACAGCAAAGCTAGAGAATGCAAATGACACAAAAAAAATCAAACTCAAATTTCGACAACGAAGCACAACAAAATCAAATACACATCATATAATATGTGATGACCTCCATATAGTCTCACAAAATAATAGTCTAAATTTAAAATGTTCATAGTTGGAGCAAAGCTCTGCAAAACCCAAACTTAAGATAACAAGTGATGCAAAAAGGTGACTATGAGCTAGACCGGCTAGGGCGCCATAGAAGGCTTTGGCCCCATCATCCTCGATTAGTGCAGCTTAGCGCTAGTGTTAGGAGCATGTACTTAACAACTAAAAACTTTTTTTCCACATAGGACAGATAAGTGCTTATATTACAGCATCAATGCTTAAGTATGTACTAATATTTAACAGATGTTTACATACAGAACTATATCTAATTAATAATAATATAATATTTAAGCACCTATAAAAAATGTTTGCATTAGAGTAAATAAATTTTACATATGTACTTGATGATATGACTATATTTTCTCTCTTTAAACACTCATTTATAAACATCTTACATTGTATATTGGCGTAGAGACCAAGCCATGCTTGACATATTAGGTCGAAAATAAAAGGCAAACCTTCACACTACAGTACATAAAGACTGGATTCGTCGACTAGGGTCTGTTGGTCGAAAATAAAAGCCAGAAACCACTTGAAACGCGTCGACTTCTAATTGTGACTTATTTTGGCTTTTTGCCTTTTTTTTTACCTTATTCCTTTGTATTGCCTATGACGATATAATGATTTTTTTTCTTTTAATTGAATGACTCAGAAAAAGCTAACAGCTACTACATTACAATTTTAGTCAGCAACCATAGCTATAAATCAAAAGCTTCCCTCGTTTCGACTTCAGCTTCTGATTTTTAGTTTCTAGTTCACTATTCCTTAATAACTTCGTCTTTTTCTAGCCTTTTGGTTTTTTAGGCTTCTTTATCTTTTCTTTTTTTGGTATTCATTTGTATTGTCTGTGATGAGCTAACCTAATTTTGTATTTAAAAATTTTTAATTTAATTATATAAAAAAACCATAAGAAAATACAACATAAAATAAGCCATAACTCATACAAAAACCAACTGACCAGGCCCTTAGCTCTTTGGGGCAGCCCACTGTTTCCAAAACAAAGATTTCATGTAATCATGTTTGAAATCTTGCAAGTCCACGCCCTAGTACATGGTCCAATTTGCTGCCTTGGAAAGAACATTGAAAAGCCAGCAGGCGTACTGTAGCAGGGCGAGGGATGTGCACGCGCGGTGTTCACTTTGCCACAACATGTCAGAGTTTGACCAAATTAAGGGTTCTCTTTTCGTTTTTATTTTCCTGAGAGGAATCTTTCGGTGGATTTTTGTGTCCACGACAACCCATGCATTCATCGAGAAGAAATTATGGAGTCTGCACAGGGATACACATATGCAGCTTGCTAGCGCGCGTCGCTGGAAATGTTGACAGGCGTGCACCGACCGGTGTGGATTTTGATCCTCCTCGTTGCTAATCGAAGTCTATGCATGGGACAAGGCAATGCATGCATGCGGGACAATAGTAGTGTCCAACCAATTAATAAGAAAGTGCTAAATCAATGGAAATTAGGGATGCAAATATAACGCCCTAGGGTTCAAACTGGCTTAGACCTAACCATATTCTGGATAGACCACGCACACGTAGCAAACCGCTTGCACTTTCGTCCTCGCTTCATGCAAAACGGTTAACCGGGGTTGCTACCATTGGAACTCTTAGGCTTATATGTAAGTGCTTCTCAAGGTAAGCTAGTAAGGTAGGACTAACACAGAAATTCATGTGCACACACACATGGGCTACCATGGACTGGGGTGTCACATACACCCCCTCAAAGGACTCGACATCCTCGTCGGACCAACATACCCACACCGGGGCAAATGATAAGGATCTCCTCTCTTGGCATATGTCTGTACGTTCAGTGGCAGCACATATGCCATGCCGTGTGTCCACTTCGGGCCCACACGCGCCATGCGCCATATGCCCGCGCTCCTGACCCACACGCGTCCATGTAACCGCGAGAGTTGGCTCTGATACCATTTGTAACGCCTTAGGGTCCAAACCGGCTCAGACCTAACCACATTCTGGATAAGCCACGCACACGTAGCAACCCGCTTGCACTTTCGTCCTTGCTTCGCACAAAACGGTTAACCGGAGGTGCTACTATTGGAACTTCTAGGCTTATATGTAATTGCTTCTTAAGGTAAGCTAGCAAGATGAGACTAACACAGAAATTCATATGCACATACATGGGCCAATATGGACCGAGGTGTCGCAAATGAATTGTAGCATGCTTTGTAGCCCTGTGGCGTCAAAATCAATGGGAATTAGGGATGCAAATGAATTGTAGCATGCTTTGTAGCCCTGTGGCGTCAAACTTTTCAATACTAAGATGATCAACATAACTGATAAAATCTTAAGATAGTGCTTCAAAGGATTTATAAGCTTATACTTCTATCCTTTTTACACTTTAGCGGATGAAAATATATTTTAACTGTTATTAGCTTTTTTGTGTAATTAAAATTTTAAAAATAAACATCGTATCAATGCAAAGGAATAAGAAAAACAGAAAAATAAAATAACCTAAAAAGTTTAAAAACCTAAAAAAACAAAATTAAAAAGTCAGAAGCTAGAAACAAGAAGACAAAAGCTGAATTCGTTGATACTAACACAACGGAGGAGTATTTCTCTACAGTTTTGCTATTGCACAGGCGACCGAAATTTTTTTATATTTCAGTCACCTGAAATTGCACTCTCAATGAACTAAAATTGCAGCCCCTCTCCAAAAAAACAGCTGCAACTTTAGGTGATTCAGAGTGCAACTTCAGGTGACCTGAAATTGCATTCTCAATCAACTAAAATTGCAGCCCCCTTCAAAAAAAAATATGTGCAACTCTAAGTGATTCAAAGTGCAACTTTAGGTGACTGAAAAATAAAAAAATTTCAATCGCCTGTGCAATAGTCTATCCCATTTCTCTAAACTTACTCTTATATGTACAATAGAATCGATTTGCATGCATGCTGCGTCCGGCAGTACTCAAATGCTTTCAATACCAGGCTTGCTTCCTTACACAGAAGGGGTAAAGTCACTACCTGGAATCAGTTTGCACGTAAGCATCCGGTAGCACCGTAGTGCGTAGTCCTTACTTCTTGCATACTTAGAGCATCTCCAACAAATCTTCTAAAGTACTTCTATCCTCTATATTTTAGAAGAAGAGATAAAAAAAGAGCTCCAACAGATACTCTAAATGGTCCCTAAAAATATAGAGGAGGCTATCCCTGATTTTTAGTCCCCCAAATATGGGGGACGCATACCGTCCCCGAAATCCTTCGACGGTTTTCTGGCGCGCTACATCGGACATGCCGTCCGCCGTCTTCACGCCCGCCCGAGCGCTCGCTCCGTCTGCCTCCCTCGCGCCCGCGCCGTCCGCCGCCCTCGCGCCCGCACCGTCCGCCTCCCGAGCGCCCGCGCCGTCCGCCAACGTCACGCCCGCCCGAGCGCCCGCTCCGTCCGCCTCCCTCGCGCCCGCCCTCGCACCTGCGCCGCCCGCCTCCCGAACGCCTGCGCCGTCCGCCTCCCGAGCGCCCGCTACGTCCGCCTCTCTCGCGCCTGCCCTCGCACCCGCGCCGTCCGCCGCCCGAGCGCCGGCTCCCCTGTTCACACCGCCGCCTCGATTCGCAGATATTCTTGGTGAGTCCTATGTTCTTGCACTCTCAAGGTTCCAGCTGATTTCTCTGTGGTCTCAAGGTTTCTCTGATTTCTCTATGTACTATTGTCAATTCTCTATGTACTGGACATATGCTGTGATTTAGTCTCTGGTGTGAAGTTCCTTGTATGGTTGCTCGCAAAAATTCGTGGTGGATAGTACTAGTTAGTTAATTCTCAGTTAATAAGGCTTTCATGCTTGCTGCAAATAAGGTGGTCTTAAGTAGATATTAGTTTGTACTGGTGAATGTATATAGATTGGTGACTCTGGATTTTGTTTCTCCCATACTTCATACATGACCTGTCAGAAAAGATTAAGCAGTGTGTCACCATTACTAATTTAATATCCAGTGTGCAAATGCAAATGATGTTTGGCTAGTTTTCGCTGAAAACTACTGTCAAGCAAACCTGGAGTGTCTGTTATCACCAGTAATAGATACTTCTATTTGAATTAATGTTGGTTGGGCACAGTGTTGAAAGTTTTATCTTTTATATGTTGGATGCCATAGTGTAATGATAATGAGATTTTGGAAACTTGCACTGATCTTTGATGTAATATTAAAATGATTGCCTTCTGTCTGCTCTATGTACTCAATCAGAGAACCAGAATGTCTTGTTCCTGATATTTGCTATTTTACAGATTTTTGTGTGAAGGAAAGATGCTTTGAGCAGAAGAGAAGCTCTTCTTGGGGAGCCTCGCTGTGTTTTATTTGGTCGATATGGTGAATATATATATGTGATCAGACTGATGATGACATCTGCAGCGTGGAATGCAAAACAGCTCTTCTTGCTAGGCTTGCTACTAAAATAAAGCCAGCAGTAGAAGCAGCAAAACGTGTGAATATTCCTTTTGGTGATGAGAGTTTCTGTGTTAGAGACAATAATTTTCCTGAAATACCAAGTTTGCACACCGGCCAGATTGCTTCACTTAGAAGTAAACTTGACATTTGTGTTAAGGGTGAGGCTGTTCCTGATCCAATCATGTGTTTCTCTTCCTGTGGTCTCCCTGAGAAGCTTGTGCAAAATCTTGAGACTGCAGGAGGATATATTATGCCTACTCCAGTGCAGATGCAAGTCATCCCTTGAGCCGTTGAGCGTGCGCGGTGTGCCCGGCGCCCTTGCGCACGGAGAAGGACGAGGCGACGGGAGATCGAAGAAGGGACGGGGGAGGAGATGAGCAGATTGGTTGGTAGTTTTTGTGGACCCAGAGTTTAATTTAGGGGATCATATTTAGGGGATTTGTTGGAGGTTACATATTTTTAGTCTTATGTATTTTAGATTGTGTCCTCTAAAATCTAAAAAGTGATTTAGGGGATAAAATTTAGAGAACGTTGTTGGAGATGCTCTTAGTTCACTAGCCTGCATGTGCCACTAGTTCACTACCTAGCTACCGTTCGTATAAGTACAGACCTGCTGCTTCGGCATTTTCCTCCTGCCTGAGATAGGATCATTTTCCCCTCTTCTTCCCAGTTCCCCCCGCCCTCACACCGACCCAGGATGCAGCGCTACCCCCGATGCTATTTATCTATGGCTTCCTCCTCCCCACATCGATCAGCTGGCCCCCAACAATGCTAGCTTTCACTGCCCTGATCAGAAGAATCTAACCAACCACCACTGTTCTGTCTTGCAAATTAACCACTGACATACACGAACTCAATCTCCAGTACAATGGCTTCTGCAAACAAATGGCTAGGCTTCTCGCTCTCCGGCCAAGGGAACCCACAGCCTCACCAGAACGGCTCGCCCCCTGCCGCCGCCATCGACATCTCCGTCGCAGGCGACTTCTATGACCTGCCATCCCAGGCGGCGCCGGATGCGCACCTCGGCATGCCGGGCCTACGGGCCGACGCGTCCTACGGCGTCGACATGGATGCCTTCAACAGAGGCACTCAAGAAACCCAAGGTGAGCTTATGAGCTACTGTGTAGTAGACTAGTAGTACTTTCGCATATTTGTCTAAGTTTAGGAACCGGGCCTAGCTCAGTTGGTGGGAGATGGGATTGGGGGGGGGGGGGGGGGGGGTCCTCTTTGGTTCGGAATGCGGATTTGGGTGTTTATTTCTTCTTAATTAAATCGATACTTAGTTCTTCCTAGGTATCCCACAAAAAAATAATTAAATTTTGATATTACTTGGATGTGCTTGCAGATTGGACAATGAGAGGGTTGGACTTGGACTACAACGGCGGCTCCTCCGAGCTCTCGATGCTCATCGGCTCGAGCGGAGGGAGGAGGACGGTGGACGACGGAGAGGCGCCGAAGCTCGAGGACTTCCTCGGAGGCAACTCCTTCTCCGACGCCCAAGATCAAGCCGGCGGCTACTTGTTTTCCGGAGGCGCAATGGGCGATGCAGCTGGTGCTCACAGTCACAGCAACGGCGGAGGTGGCACCATAGAGCTGTCCGTGATCAAGACGTGGCTCCGGAACAACCAGGCGCAGCCGCAGCTTGATCAGGAGATGAGCGCCGACGCGAGCGCGAGCAGCTACGCGTGCTCCGACGCTCTGGGAAGCAGCAACGGCGTCGGGGCGGCGAGCTCGCATGGGCAGGCCGGCCTGGCGCTCTCGATGAGCACGGGGTTGCACCTGCCGGTGGTCGCGGCGGGAGGCGGCGCCGTCGGGGCTGCGGGAGGAGCGGAGAGCACGTCGTCGGACAACAAGCTGGCGGATTCGCCGAGCGGCGCGGTGGACGCCGTCCTGAGGAAATCTAACGACACCTTCGGACAAAGGACGTCGATATATCGAGGTGTAACAAGGTTAGAACGATAGAACATCAATTAACCTGGATCTTTTTTGCTTTTGCTAGTGACGTCTTTTGGCTCCTCTCATTGCTCATTAGTAACTTCTTTCTTTCTTTCTTTTTTACTCGATTAATTACTCATTAATCTGTTTTTATTCGATGTCGTTGATGAGGGATTAGTGTGCTACTTTGCTGCTGCTCTGCAACTTCCACTTCACTTAGCCTTTAGGTAACACAATGCTTGTAATACAAGGTGATTCTCACAAAATGTACTACAGTTGACTAACAAAAGGGGGACACATATAATTTTCACGATTTCTCTTTGATCCTTTTGCACAATAAAATTTGTCGTTGATCGTTTTGCACAATATTAAAAGTGTCGCTTTGATGCTTGAAAGACGAAAGTGCCACTATCATGTGCAGTGAGCAGAGGCTATATATGCTTGGTTTCCTCACTGCTGTGCATATATAGTTATGACTAAGGAAGTAGTATATTCTACATGTGTTTACTGCACCTTAGTTGTCAATTATTTTCAGTTGTCCCTACACGTGATCATGTTTCAATTTGCCCTTCAGGCATAGATGGACAGGCCGATATGAGGCTCATCTCTGGGATAATAGCATTAGGAGAGAAGGGCAAAGTCGCAAGGGGAAACAAGGTACATATAATCAGATGTATAAGTAATTCAATCATTAGATTTCAACTCCCTTTTGCTCCCTTTATGAGATATTCTTAAACATGCGCTGATTAAGCATTCTGCCTTCTGTTCTGTCAATACTGAACTCCTATTGCTTCCGGGAATATGGCACTGTAATACTCATGAGAATGCAGTTTATCTGGGTAAGAATCAAGAGCTTATACCAATTTTTTGTGCAAGTATACACCTGCCATATCCATCGATAAAAATTCTGATGCAAAGTCCGAGAACTTTTCTTCTTGCTGAACATTTGTGTAGGTGGTTATGACAAAGAAGAAAAGGCAGCTAGGGCTTATGATTTGGCAGCTCTAAAATACTGGGGCACAACCACAACAACAAATTTACCAGTACACAAATTCTCCAATTTTGTCCAAATCTCTGTAATACATTGATCTGTTTCCTTCTGCGCACATGGCCTGTTGTTGATTCTATATATTTGTTCCTATAATTCTGCAGGTAGGTACTTACGAAAAGGAGATAGAGGAAATGAAACATAGGACTAGGCATGAGTACATTGCATATCTTAGGAGGTATTGCTTGATGCATGCATGCTGATTATTTTGTAGCATCACATGCTTGGAAGATTGCACAGCACGGAAGCACTTCGATCTGTTGGCTAACAATTACATATATCCATGATCGTTCTACTGCAGGAATAGCAGTGGTTTTTCTCGTGGTGCATCAAAATATCGCGGTGTAACTAGGTAATTCTATTATTTACATTGTGTAAAATCTGTAGCCAATCTGAATACTCCATTTTATTTTTACGATATGCTTCTGGTTAATATCTCGCACTATCTGCAAGTTGCTCTATTTCAATGATGAAATATTCGAATTTATATCAATTGACGATTTCTCACAGGCATCATCAGCATGGGAGATGGCAAGCAAGGATAGGGAGAGTCGCAGGCAACAAGGATCTCTACCTAGGCACCTTCAGTAAGCCACTTTTAACTACCACATCAAAGCAAATTCGCTTGCTTAGCTAAGATCCTTAAATAAAAAATACTTACTGGAGTACTAGTAGTACTGTGCTGTGCTTTCAAGAACTAAGTCATCAAGCCCTAATTATTTAGGCCATTTTCTCGAAATCTCTGTCTCGTAGAACGGAAGATGCATTATTCTATCCTGCCCAATGGGGCTTAAAATAGTGGAGTACAACATTAATTATGTCCCAAATGTTCCTTTCCAAGCTTGTGTCTCGGAGCTGTCTGAGGAACCCGGGGCAAGTGGTCAAGAGCCCATTAGAAAACCCTAGCTAGTGCATGCATCGAGTCGTCACAGCTTGCACCACCTTCCATGCATGCAATGCGCGCAGTAGCACGTATGCATTGGCGAGCTAACCCTAATCATGCGCTCTCGCGTGCGACTCCTACTGCAGGCACCGAGGAGGAGGCCGCCGAGGCCTACGACATCGCCGCCATCAAGTTCCGCGGGCTCAACGCCGTCACGAACTTCGACATGAGCCGCTACGACGTCAAAAGCATCATCGAGAGCAGCACGCTGCCGGTGGGCGGCGCCGCCAGGCGGCTCAAGGAGGCGGCCGAACTTGCGGAGGCCGGCGCCATCTTCTGGAGGGTGGAAGACGGAAGCGTCGTCTCGCACCTGGGCGACGGTTTGGGCGGGTACCACCACGGGTGGCCGACGTCCATTGCATTCGGCGGCCAGCAGCCGTCGGCGCCGGTCGCCGTGCACTACCCGTACGGGCAGGCCCGCGGGTGGTGCAAGCCGGAGCAGCAGGACGCGGTGAGCGCGCCCGGGCACTGCGTGCCGGACATCCAGCAGCTGCACCTGGGGAGCGGCACGCACAACTTCTTCCAGCCGGCGTCGAGCTCCGCCATCTACACCAACGGTGGTGGCGGGTACCAAGGCCTCGGAGGCAACGTGTTCTTGATGCCGATGGGCACCGTGGTGGCCGCCGACCAGGGGCACAGCAGCACGGGCACTAACCAGGGGAGCAGTTGCAGCTACGGGGTTGACGAGGGGAGGCTCGTGGGATACGACGGCGTGGTGGGGGGCGCAGCCGGAGTGGGCCCGTACGCGGCCGTGAGGAGCTCGTACGAGCTCTCCCAGGGCTCGTCGTCGGTGAGCGTCGCGAAGGCGGCAGATGGGTACTCGAACAATTGGAGCTCGCCGTTCAATGGCATGGGATGATTAGTGGTTTGTAACTTGTAAGAGATCATGTTTAGAATCATGTTTAGAATAGCGCCAATAGCCTAGAGCAGTGCATGCATGAGACACGTACGGTGCCTTCTGAAAGCTGGTAATGGCAAGTGAGGGTAAGTAATATTTGTTGCGAATTCTCCTCGCTATTAGTTTTGGGAAGTTAATTCCAGAAGGAACAAACTAATCTTGACAACTTGATAAAAACAATTTCATAGTTTTATGATAATTAAGAGTCCCCAAATTACTCAAGTTTGAGCGTGTCGAAGTACTAGTAGTATATATTAATTATCTATCTTTCTTCACTAGCTTAAAATGTTATTTTGGCGCAATTCTTGATACATGAAACTCGATGTGAATCGGTCAATTGGTGTAGCTAGCTAGTACTTCAATGTTATGGCCACTCAATCAAGCATTAATTGTTGTATGGTCAAATATACAAGCTCTAAGTACATGATGGTGATGCGGCTGCTCTTTAACAGCTTCTAAAAATAGCTTTTAGTTTTTATTATAATATCTAATTTTTAAATAGAGTATTTTTTAAAACGGGATTTACAAGTTAATTGTAGTACATGTTAAAAGTCCAATATCTGTATTAACCAAAATCACAAGTGAGTATCTTTTTTCTCGTAATCTCTATCGTAAACAGATAAAATTCAAAAAATTTAGATAAAACTTATAAGTCGTGATCATATCAAACAGATCCGATATATGCTAAGGGACACACGCAATGTAACGACTCAGACGCGACATATCACGCAGGATTTGAGACGGTGTGAAGGAGAACTAAGTAGGAGATACAACAGCCGGGCTAAGATGGGCTCGTAGGCTGGCCGCAGCAGGCGCCAGGTCGACCGGGCTGTAAATTGCGGCCCAAATTGTAACTTCACTTGTCCTGTTCTGTAAAATTTTTGCTTTTTAGTCCAAAATTTAAAAGTTTTTTACATATGGACCCCTGGAGAAAAGATTTGCAAAAATGGACCCCTAGCACGGCGCCAATTCACATGGCGCCCGGGGTACACGACACGGCGCCATATTCGTTGGCGCCGTAAATGGACACGTAGGATCCACGGTGGCACAACACGGCGCCAAAGCACATGGCGCCGTGACATTCATGCACGGCGCTAACGTTCGTGGCGCCGTTTCCTGGGACTTAACACCGAGCGCAGCCCCCGGCCCCCTCACTCCACTCCTCTGTTTGAACAGACCGAGCAAGCAGAGAGCAGCCTCCGCCGCCGCCCCTCTCTCCCCCCTCAAAATCCACCCCAATCCATCGATTTTCTTCGCGATTTTGCTTCCAAACCGAGCAAGCAAGGTGAGCTCTCTCTCCTCCTTTGATTTGTTGCAGTAGATATGGATTATTTGAGGTACATTTCGTAGGGCAAAAGTTGAAACCCTACATGAAATTAGTTGGATTTGGCTCGGTTTTAGGTTCGATTCGCACTAGATATGCGTAATGTATTAGCAATAATGTGTATAGATCCGTTTCTAGGGTTTGATTATTGTACGTAATGACTGAGATATGTTTGTTTGTTGTGCTATAGATGGATAAGGTTGTGACTTTGCACCATGGTGGTACTGTGAAGAGAAATGACAATGGGGGTGTTGATTTGGAGGGCATGGAAGAGACCACATTGCTATTTAGTTCACGTCCGTCGTATGGTGAGGTCATTTATCGCTTGAAAGAGAGGTTGGGATGGACAGATGAGCATGGTGATGTCGTTATGCAAGGGTTGATTGATGTTGGGTCGTCAAAGGGGCCGCGTATAAAGAGATTGGTTTCGATTGGCAGCGACGGTGAATGGGATAACTATGTGGCCATTGTTTTGGACTCAGAGGTCAGAGCACCTGACTTGTTTGTGCAGAGGGTGGTGAGAGATCAATCGCCTCCTAGGGCTGCATTGGATCCCAATGACTCACCGTTGGTTGGGTCACCAGATCATGAAGAGGTCGAGGTGCAAGTTGTATCCTCGGCTCAAGTATGTGAGGTTCCATTGACTCAGGTAGAAGCTGACTCTGAGGATGTCGATGACCGCTTTGTTGGTGGATTCGACGAGGAGACAGTGTTTGAGGAACCCATGGTTTGTGTAGCATCTAACAGGGTGGATGTACAGCTTGCAGGAGACGAGGCTGATTATGAGGATGCGAGGGCTGTGGACTCAGATGATGATAGACCAGTCACAGGTTTGACGTCTAGCGAAATTGAGATGTTGAGAAGAATGTTTCCTGGCCGTGATCCACTAGTATCCGATTATAATGACCTGAGCAACGCACATAGGGCTATCGCGGATGGAGGGCAAATGCAGAGGGACGTACCTAGGCCTGGGGCTAGTATCATAATTCAGAAGGGTCATGTCTTTGAGGATATGTCGGCATTGAAGATGTGGTTGAAAGAGTACTCGATCGTGCACAACCGTCCATACCGGGTTAAGAACTCATACGCCAAACGTCGGTACACCATCAAATGTGAGAGCACAGGGTGTGCATGGAAAGTCTGTGCCAGGAAGGTGAAGGGTACGGAGAGGTTTAAGATTACAACTGTGGATGGACCGCACAGCTGTGGGTCTTCCGAGCCCAGCCAGAAACATCGTCAGTTGACTTCTCGGTTCATTGCAACCCGCCTGTACCCCATGATAAAGCACATGCCGACGATGCGCGTGGCAGCAGTGATAGAGGCCGTTAAACTAAAGTGGCACTACACAATCAAGTATGGGAAAGCATGGAGGGCGCAACAACGTGCTTTGAAGTTGATTTATGGTGATTGGGAGGAGGCGTATGAGCGTTTGCCGGCCATGTTGAACGCAATGAAAGCGGCCAATGCAGGAATGCGGTATGAGTACGTGCCTAAGCCCGATGTATGGGTTAATGGAAGACAGATTTTTTTTCGAGCATTCTGGTGCTTTGGTCAGTGTGTCGAGGCTTTCAAACATTGTAGGCCTGTTCTGTCAATTGATGGGACGTTCCTGTTGGGCAAGTATGAGGGAACGTTGTTGATTTCTATTGGTTGTGATGCGGACAACTCGCTTGTGCCGTTGGCTTTTGCTTTGGTGGAGAAGGAGGACAAATCTAGCTGGGCTTGGTTTCTACGGCTTGTACGGATCCATGTGGTTGGCCCGGGGAGGGAGGTATGTGTGTTGTCTGACAGGCACGCTGGGATCTTGAGCGCCGTTAAGGAAGTGATACCAGGACATTTACATGTACATCATCGTTGGTGCACAAGGCACCTTGCAGAGAACTTGTTCAAAAAAGATGGGGTGAAGGCCAACTTTGCACTTTTCGAGGAGGTATGTCGCCAGAGGGAGGTAAAGCTGTTCGATGAGAAGTTAGAGGAGTTGAAAACGAAAACTAATGCCGAGGGTCGTGATTGGATAAGGGGTTTAATGAGGGATGTGCACAAATGGTCAAGGGCTCATGACCCATTGGGAAGGAGGTATGGGTTCATGACTAGCAACATGGCAGAATGCTTCAACGGGCTGCTTAAGGGGGCACGTGGATTGCCAGTTACCGCAATTGCGGCGTTCACTTTCTACAAGTGTGTTGCATGGTTTGTCAACCGGCACCGGGAAGCCTCAGACATGTTAAAGGCACATGCACGTTGGCCACCTCGTCCTCACGGCTTCATTACCAAAGCGAATATGCAAGCCAATGAACAGGAGTACCACTGTTTTGACCATGTGACGGGCACGTATGAGGTTGTTGAGGGTGGAGGGACAACCGAGAATGGAGAGCTCCGAGAGGCCCGAAAGCATAAGGTCGTGATTACATCCTTCACATGCACATGCGGTGTTCCCGACAAGTTCCATTTTCCATGCTCCCACATGGTGACCGCATGCAGGGCCCGGAATGTCGATGTTGAGACCAAAATCCCGAGACTATTCAGCGTGGATGCGTTGGTGAGGACATGGGCCCCACGGTTCGAGCCATATCGTGATGAAAGCGAGTGGCCACTTTACTCGGGTCCCAGGTACATAGCGGACGCGGGGTTACGTTGGCACAAGAGGGGCAGCAGGAAGCGGTCAAGGTACAAGATGGACATGGATCGGATACCTGGTCGCACCAAGAGGGGTAGGGCAAATCCCTTCGTTGAGGACCCACAGGAGACACACTGCGGTATGTGTGGTCTATTGGGTCACAATTCACGGACGTGTCAACGTCGTTCCACTCAGGTTAGCATCGTTAGGTCTAGAGAGCATAATTTTTAGATATTTTGTTATTTTTATCACTAACGTAATTTTGAATGCACAGGATGGCGAGGTACCGGCTGGTGAACGAGTTCTACGACAGAGAGCACCGCGGCAAGCTCACGATGATTCCCATACTGCGTCCTCCAACCCATGATGATGAGAGTTGTGTTTATGTGTATGTGTATGTGTATGTGTATGTGTATGTGTATGTGTATGTGTATGTGTATGTGTATGTGTATGTGTATGTGTATGTGTATTTTATATGTGTGCATGACGATGTATGTGTGCATATATGTATGTATGTATGATTTGAGATATATATATGTAAAATGTATGCATCTAGACTTTATTCAGTTATGCGTATGTGTTTATATGTGAATGTATGTATTTTGTATATGTGCATGTGTGCATGTGTTTTGTATATGCAAAAACAGACAGCTCTTTGCTGTTTTTTCTGTAGCTTTTCGTAGCACGGCGCCAAACACTCTGGCGCCGAGATATTGAAAAACGGCGCCAGTAACTTTGGCGCCGGGATGTGGCGCCAAAGTTTTGCGCGCCGTATTTCAATACCTCGGCGCCAGAGTGTTTGGCGCCGTGATATTTACATTCGGCGCCAGGGTGTTTGGCGCCGTGATTATTGCACTTGCATTAAAACTGCAAGCTATAGTTGTTTCGTTCCATCCGCATCCGCACAAATAATACTAATTGACATTCACCAAATGAATAAGCACAGCCCAAAATAACATACTGAGTGCATACGTCCACATACATACATAGTCCACATATATAGTTCATAAATTTTCAGAAAATACATACGTCCGCATACATCAAACATTAAAATAACCTACTGAGTGCATCGAGGCCACTTCCCCTTTCTCTGAGCATCAGGGTACTGCTCAAGGGCTGCCTTGGCACGCCGCGCTCTCTCTAACTTCTTCTGCCTTTCTCCCTTGCGCTTTGCCGCGGCCCTCCTACGCTCCTCCTCACGGTGTTCCCTCGCGGCCTCCTCCTGTTTCTTCTCCCTTTCCCACCTCTCCTTTCGTTCTTCATCCCATTTCTTATTGGCGTCAAGATATTTTTTGTCATCCTCAGCGATCGCAGTGTCGATCCACTGCTCAAAATCACAAAGCGGTGGAGGCTCCTGCAAATGTACGCATTCGTTAAACCAACAGAATTAATACCAATTCGATGAATCGACAATACAACATACCATCTTGCCGAGGACAACGGCGGCACGTGGCGGATCGAACGCCCAGTTGGCGCACATCCAGTACCTCTGTCTATATGTATCCGGATCATCCGACCTTTCCACTTTGCAAGGATCGCCGCAATAACACATCGGCACGGGAACACCGGATGGAGGTGGCAAACGAGTGAAGCCCATGACAACCTAAAATGCGAAATGAATAAGATTTATAATTTTTCTCGTTTCTAACCCTAGGTTAGCTAGTTACCCAAATCAAACCCTAATCCAACTAATTTCAACCCTAGAAACGGATCTATACACATTATTGCTAATACATTACGCATATCTAGTGCGAATCGAACATAAAACCGAGCCAAATCCAACTAATTTCATCTAGGGTTTCAACTTTTGCCCTACGAAATGTACCTCAAATAATCCATATCTACTGCAACAAATCAAAGGAGGAGAGAGAGCTCACCTTGCTTGCTCGGTTTGGAAGCAAAATCGCGAAGAAAATCGATGGATTGGGGTGGATTTTGAGGGGGGAGAGAGGGGCGGCGGCGGAGGCTGCTCTCTGCTTGCTCGGTCTGTTCAAACAGAGGAGTGGAGTGAGGGGGCCGGGGGCTGCGCTCGGTGTTAAGTCCCAGGAAACGGCGCCACGAACGTTAGCGCCGTGCATGAATGTCACGGCGCCATGTGCTTTGGCGCCGTGTTGTGCCACCGTGGATCCTACGTGTCCATTTACGGCGCCAACGAATATGGCGCCGTGTCGTGTACCCCGGGCGCCATGTGAATTGGCGCCGTGCTAGGGGTCCATTTTTGCAAATTTTTTCTCCAGGGGTCCATATGTAAAAAACTTTTAAATTTTGGACTAAAAAGCAAAAATTTTACTCCTGTTCTCTGGCTCGGACACAACCAGCGGCCCTCCTCTCTCGCTCATGACGCCACGGCGTGAAGCGGACCACACCAAAAACTCGAAAGGGAAACGAGCGACACGGCGGTGTGTTCCAGAGGCCAAGCGGAGCGGGCAACGGGAATGGTGTGCTACGCCGCGCTTCTGCACCAGCCGCTCGCTTCGCTCTCCCCGTGCTCCTCACGGCGCCGGCGCGCCTCCTCGCCCCGCGACGCGCGGGCACCGCTCCTCCAGAGCCTAATCCCTCTTCCCGCCCCCGCCCCCGCCCCCGCCCGCGCCCGCGCCAGGATCTCCCCGCGCTGCTCCTACTCCGCCGCTGGCCTGGGGGAGACACAGCCCGCGGCTGCGCTCCGGCGGGTCCTGGAGACGCCGGGCGCCCACCAGGCGCCCGCCTGCTACGACGCGCTCAGCGCCCGCCTCGTCGAGCGCGCCGGGTTCAAGGTCTGCTTCACGAGCGGTACGTGCTCGCGCTTTTGCCTCTGGCGGGGCTCCCTCTCGCTCTCACCGTCCTTCCGATCCGTCAGCATAGCGAAGGGAGCTTGTTGTGTAACCTTGTTTGTGTAGCTTGTGATCCTAATCCTATCCTAGTTTCCTGATAGAACATTTGATTGTGCTAGATATGCTTAAGATGTTGTTGCGATGGAACATTTGAGGGATTGGCGTGAGAATTTACTGTTGTGCCGATCTGTATTGGTTGTGATTCTGTTGTGAGCACTTTGATCAAGTGGCATTGTACTTAACAAATCACCGAAAGTCTGCACTTCACTTTTGTAGTCAGAACCCGAAAAATGGAACGAGACGAAATTTTGCTGAGCTTGCCTAGGTCTATGCAAAAGGAGGTTTAGGAGTATTCAAACTTAACAATATTTTGTCTTTTCAGGTTTCTCAATATCTGCTGCTCGACTTGGATTGCCAGATGTTGGTCTCATCTCCTATGGGGAAATGATAGATCAAGGGCGTCTAATCACTGAAGCAGTATCAGTACCTGTGATTGGTGATGCTGATAATGGTTATGGAAACTGTATGAATGTCAAGAGAACAGTGAAAGGATTTATTAATGCTGGTTTTGCTGGAATTATTCTTGAAGATCAGGTATGCTTTTCAAGGTATACTGACTGTGAATGTCCTCCCACAGTTGTGTCAACATGGTATTTTGAAGTAAACTATAGGGTATTTTTTACAAAAACATGCTTCTTTACGGGATATGAACAGGTGGTATTCCTCGGGCTCAAAATAAGTACAAGGCTAAGATCGGGTCTCTTGAATTTAACATTTATTAATTTGAGTGTCATGTTATAATTACTCTGCCTAAATGTCTTGTTTGTGTTTTTACCAAATTGTGCAGTTGTTTTACTTCTATAACCTATCTGTTTTGAACAAGTATCACATTACTGGATTTGGTGCTGCACCTTCTGCACTGAAAATTTAGCTTATATAAATCTTACATTTGTATATATTTTTTAACATCTGAGTTGTTCATTCAAATACCTTCTAACTAATTTAATATTAGAGATGGATAACAATTGGTGTAAACTATCGTGATAGTTTTGGATAACAACCGCTGCCAGCCACCGGCCTAAATAAGTTTGGGCTCCGGAGCCTGGTTGACATCTCACTTTCTTAGTTTTTATGGAATTTCATATTCAAGCAATCAATGTTCATTTATCCTGGTTTTGAATTATACTTTTAACTATGTAACCTTCCCATTTCCCTTGCAGACTAGATGTTGTTTTATATAAAAAAAAATGACCATTGCATTTTTCATGATAGATCTTCTTTTCCCTTTTGTTTAGTTTATCCTATAGTGATATGATGTATATAGTATTATGAAGGTGTCACCAAAAGCATGTGGACATACACAAGGAAGGAAAGTTGTCTCAAGGGAGGAAGCAATTATGCACATAAAAGCCGCTGTAGATGCCAGGAAGGAGAGTGGCTCTGACATTGTTATTGTGGCAAGGACAGATTCTCGTCAAGCTTTGTCTCTTGATGAAGCATTATGGAGAGTACGTGCTTTTGCTGATGCTGGAGCAGATGTTCTATTTCTTGAAGCCCTTGCTTCAAGAGAAGAGATGATGGCTTTTTGTGCGGTTTCACCTGGAGTTCCAAAAATGGTTAGATCTACTATGCATTATTGCTTTTCAAAATTATTTGAAATGGCCATGAAAGTGTTATGTCCTCATCATACTCTCTGCTTCCTTCTGCAGGCCAACATGTTAGAAGGTGGTGGTAAAACTCCTATATTGAGCCCAGTTGAACTTGAAGAAATTGGCTACAAACTCATAGTCTACCCATTATCTCTAATTGGGGTATCAATGCGTGCAATGGAGGTTTGTTGCTTATACTTTGTACATGTTGGCCAATTACTTTATACTTCATATCATCAGCAAAAGTTTCTTCATCTGATTTGGTACTGAGTTTGCCAGTTACAATCTGGGTATAACTTGAAACTGGCTTAGAATGGTAACTATTTGCCCTGTGACTACTAGTCTTAATATGAATTCTTAAATCCTAGTGGAACATAACACACCTGACGCCCCAGTAATCAGTATGGCAAACCCCAATGGTCATTGTTACCATGTTGCCCTCTTCTGAAGTCTTGATCCCCAATCCATTATGTTACTGTGATGTTTGATCCCCAATCCATTATGTTACTGTGATGTTAGTTGTTGCCACCTGAAGTTCTTCTTTCTCAGACCTGACATGACATGACCTTGCATATCACAGTGGACTGGGTAAGCATATAATGTTTAATGTAGGTGTTGTCACCAACATAATTGCAACCTCCTTTCAATCTAACATGTTCATGTAAGGTCTTGCTTTAGGCTCTTTGCCTTTTGGCCACCCACAGACCTGTACGGCATCATCTACCTTGCATGATTCCCTGTGAGAATTGGGTTTGCATAGCGTTTTTTTCAGTCACTTGGATGATGCCTGTTGTAGCATTGGCCACAGCTGTGGCCTCTGGGTAGTTTCTACCCTTACTCCATAGGAGACACATGAAAATAGAGGGCTGGAGACCACCAACTATGAGAGGGAGAGCGCTAACGAGAAGAAAAAAATGAGTGGGTGTCCTTGCCTTATACCCCTTTAGGGGGTTTATATACATGAATAGGGTAGGATGGGAATTTCTTATTATGCCTCTCAATAATTGCAAAAGGTAAGAGTATAATAGTATATTTCTTTAGACATACCACACTATGCTATTGGGATTGTTTCAAGGCCCACTAGCTAATCCTACTGGCCCGAGGGGTCCCCCATAGTATACTCTCTTGACAGCAAGCTCCGAGGTTCGGGGAGCGAGCCGATGCAACCATTTGCCCCAGCACCTCAGGGACCTAGATATCCCAAGCCTCGAGGAACGAGTTCACTTCCATTGGCGAAGTCATAGCCGCTCTGACTACGGAGCCCGCGGCGCTTAGAGGCGGAGCAGTCTCGGCAGGGCTGCCCTGCCGAGGTAATGCATACTGTTGTGGCATTGGGCACAACAGTGGGTAGTTTCTACCCTTACTCTATAG